>JAEQML010080713.1:0-11498 GCA_016904865.1 Pissodes strobi | reverse complement strand
AATATTAAATGCATGTCTTCTCGAGGGAGGCTTAGTTCAAAGTTTTTATTAATAAAATTTATGTGAGCTGGGTTGTCTTTTATTTATGTATTCGTTTTGATATTTATATCGTAAGTCTTTTAGCGTTTCTAATTCAAGTTTGTCACAGATTTCCAAGGCACTTGCACTACTTTTAAAAATCCCCTTACTGGAAATTTTGATACTTCACTCTTAGATTCGATTCTCACTACTTTTTAGAATCCCCCGGGTGCCGTGTACCCGTGCACACGTACATCCAGGTTAGGTAAGGACCTGATCACCCTGGACCTATGCCCAGGTGTTCACAGATATGGATGTTGTGGGATAGAACAACTAGAAGTGTACGCACCTGTGTGCTGCACCCAGCTATGCTGAGCGGAGTTCAGAGAGACCCGAAAGCCTGATGAATTTGGCGTTTGCCTGCGTATTTATATGCTACAAAATGCTGATGGCTGCAACGTTGAGGATTAAAATCGCTCCTGTCGAACGCTCTAGTTGTTTATAATTAGCTGTGAAGCTTATATAACATTTTTGAAGTTCAAGTTCAAACTTAGGACAGGATGATATTTAATTAGTAGGTTTATGCTTTTTAGTAGTTCACACATTCCCCCTCCCCGATAACGTTGGTCCCCAACGTTTTATCCAGACTTTTTTGCTTGAGAAGAGAGAAAAAGACCTCAATTCGAGAAGACATATCGCATTGCACAAAATTTTACTATAATTTATTATATATTTCGTCAGTGGACTTGTTCTGGCTTAGATCAACCCATTTGTATTCTATTTTGTAGTCTCCCATGCAGTCTTAAGTCCTCGTGTGGTTTGACTCGCTCTTTGTACAGTGGGTTCTTCTACTGCTAGTTATACATGTAACAAAAGAAAAATTGTATTACAAGTTATATTAACAATGTTATAACCCTATCCTATATTTTTTAATTTGTGACGTTTTGTTGTCTTATTAACAAAATCATAGTTTGTTAAACCCGGCTGTTTACCAGAAATGTGCTATTTCCAAAATGTATTTGCTTCTATGGCAAACAACATTTTACGTTTTAATAGTCATTGTGTTAATAAAGCAACTTGTTTGTCACGTATTATTTAAATACGGTCCTGTCTTTAACATTACTAATTATATAGGAAATGCTGCTCTAGACAAAAATCTCCCGATTTGATTTCTTTTATCTCACTGACCTGTTTTACTTTATACCTAATTTTAATAAGTGCAAACCTATCCGTTTTGAGAGCATTACTTTCCTTCCTTATACCGGCTTATAATGCCATCTATTTTTGAAACTAGAGTATGTCTATGCCTTTTTTCCAATAAATTGCATTTTATTATATGATATCTCCTCTGTTAAGATGCGTCCATCCCAACTGAGTTGATATTAATTCATTGTCTTTATATTGGTTAGTTTGGGGTAAAGTTGGTAAATGGGGGTTTGTTTATTAAGATAATGAATTTTCCCTGGCGGTATAAATTAACTTATTGAGGCTCTGTCTTAAAATAAATGACCTATCCTATATTGACAATATTACGGTTTGTTAAACTTACACAATAGTTATGAATAAATAAAAAATAAAATTTATAAGACGGTCCTGTTTTTATATTATTTAACCATAGTTCTTTAATTCTTATTTTTATATCCATAATATATATATATATGTATCAAAACTTTTTTATGTATTAAGACGGTCCTGTCTATGTATACAGCATTTTATGTGTCTAAAATTATAGCAGTTTATTTGACTCAGTTATACTTCTTGAAAAACTTGCTGATTTTGTATATCAAATTACTCAATTTATTTTACTCGCTGACCTATTACAATATGCTGGCTTTGTTTATATATCATATGCCTTTACGAATCTTATTATTTACTCATGTTATTGCCTTGCAATTCGATCTGGTGTTACTTTGATAAGTTAATATTAATAATGATATGTAAATTAATAGAGATTTATACGCTAGGCTTCCATGTTTGGCATTGTGGACGATAGATGGCGACTGGATATGCCATCCTTTGCAGATTCCTTGGTGGCTGTCGTATGTTCCCTGGTAGTTTGCTTTGTGTTGAGGACTGTTTGTTTACACAAATCCTGGTAGATGGTGCGCCTGGTGTGCCATTTTCGGGTTTGCGAAGCCGGCTGTCTGGTCTGTGGCTTTCGCTTTCTTCAAAACCTAATGGCAATGGGTGTGTCAAAATGGCGTCGACTTGATTTTATTGCTTCTCCGTGTGTTGGCATTAGATGAGCTAAACAATACAATAAAATATAAGTATCGTGAATATTGTTGATAATTATACAGACAAATGTGCCTCTTTTTGGTCGATTTGTGCTACTGTAGCCTGCACACATTCGCCTGGAATAAGACATAGGCACGGGATTTTGGCAATATTAGACACTTATTAATGCGACTGGTTTGATTTGATCTGGATTAGACTCTAACGTTTGTTATTTTCAATTATTTACTAGATTATCTAATTCGTTGTCCACTGTTACTGGTATTTCATCCATATATCATAATTGTGTAACAAGCAAATTTTGGAGAGGCGACGTGCGACGTTCAAATAGGCGAGGACCTGACAACCCTGGAAAACGAATGGCGCAGCAGTAGAATCGAATCGGTGTTATATAATACGGAGTATATAGATAGATTAGAAATAAGGCGTAGATATAGTTACTGTATGAATAGCAGAGTCGACTCATGGCGTTATGTAATTATGATGACTATACTGGCGAAGTTAAAAGGTGTAAGGCGGAAATAATAGTGGCTGTAATAATATTGGCGAAATAAAACGTGTTACTAAAAATTAGTTGTTTATAGATCAGAAGTCGGGATAACCTACGTATTGTGTTATTTGTTGTGGAGAACGGTCAAATACGCGATTTCGGCGAGTTAAATCGCAGTGGCAACTTCTTTTTTTGTGAGTGGCGATATCACAAAAACTCATAACAAAAGGCGGGCGTTTGTTGCTATCCTTGACAGTGGATTGACATTTGGCGATTTTTCAGATATTCACGATAATAATAAACAAGTGTGTGCTAATTAATTAGTGATTATTGTAAAAATTGTGGCGTATTTTAACTGTGTTTATTGGCATTGGTGTTTAAAAGGCGTTTTTCAAGTGATTTCCTATGGAGGAAGGCAGAAGTGACGAGTTAGAGCTCGATTACGAGTTGGAATTGAGCGACGGTGACCACGGCGAAGGCGATGGAAGACGAAACAGTCTCCATGGTACATAAGCTGTTGAAAGGCGGTTTGGCAACTAGTATCCAGCAGATTGTGGCGGCCGAAATGGCAAGGGCGGCGAAGCAAAAGGCGGCCGAAATGGTAAAGGCGACGAAACAAAGGGCAGCCGTTGGTACTGGCGGTACCAAGGGCAACAAGAAGGGCGAAAAATCAGGTGAGAGCGTTCCTCAGGCGGTAGTAGAGCATGCTTGTAGCGATAGGGCGGACTTCGCTTGCAGTTCGGGCTGTATGGGGTCAAAGGCAAGTGCAGGTGGCAACATTATTGACCCTTTCGATCCTGATAGCCAGGACTGTAACGTAGTCAGGTGGTTCAGCAAAATTGATCAGTTGGGCGATATTCATGAATGGTCGAACTATGAGAGAGCGTGTTTTATGCAGGCGAAATTGCAAGGCGCAGCAAGGGGCCGGTTTAATCGGCTCTATGAATATGACCTCTCATGGGAAGACTGGAAGGCGGCTCTTAGGAAGGCATTTCCTAGAGTGCATGATTTTGCTCAGCTGCTCAAGGAGATGATAGCAAGGGTTAAATTGGACGGCGAAACCATAACCCATTATTATCATGATAAAATGGCGTTGATCGAAAGGTGTGAGCTTTCAGGCACAAAGGCGCTTTCGTGTCTGATTGACGGTCTACCTCTCGATCTACAGGCGAATGTGAGGGCATTTGGTTGCTCTTCCCCTGGCGACTTGTATACTGGCTTTCTTTCCTCTTTTGACAGATATCGGCGTCCATCAACCGATATTGTGGAACTGGAGGGGCAAGGAAGTTCAGGGTCATGCGCAGGCGAAGGCGACGAAGACTTTGCGGTCTTCTGAGGCGATTCTCAAATTGAGAAAGGCGTTTGGCGAATTTTGGGTATCCAAGGCGTACTATTTCCAACTGCTGGCGTTTACGTGCAAGGCGTTTGCTGACTTTTTGGCGAGGCGAGGTGTAAAACACCGAGGGCGAAAGGTTAGGTTGAAAGGTGCATGCAAGTGAGTCTGACTGGAGATGTACAAAGGGCGAATGGTCAGGTTGAAAGGTGCATGCAAGTGAGTTTAACTGGCGAGGTGCAAATGGCGAATGCTCTGAATGGGGAAACTTCTACTAGTGATTGTTCGATTGGCTGAGTCCCCTGTATGCTGAATGGTGTTTTTCAATGGCTCTTGACTGGTCCTGGATTGCGGCCCATGCGGCATATTCTCAAGGTAAAGTTATATATACATTATTTACAATTTCCTACTGCTTTTTATGCACTTTATCTTTGTACACATCTCTTCATGATATCGCTTATATTATACATTTTCCCATATATTTATTTTATTCTATTTTTCTTATATTTACTCTCCATATCTAGTTTTGCTATTTATTAGTTATTCTATGTATCTATGCTTCATGACTAGTTTTATGTAAAAAGTGGAGGACATTATATTATTATTTGTATATACACGCATGCTCTCTTTTAAACACATTATATAAACCTCTTTTGCTTCTATATTTCTTCTCACTTTACATAAACAACTTTTGCTTATATATTTCCTCAATTATTTCACCCTATGTATGCTTCTTCTATATTCTTCATAACATAACATAAACATTTCTCGCTTATGTAACGTTTCACCTGGGAACTGTGCCCTTCTTGAGCCTCTATGGTACCAAATTTTTAACTTAGACTTCCTTGATCGTCAGTCTGCTACTTCAGTCCATATATGCTCAACTTTCCGTTGCGTAAATTCTTTGCTGTGACTTTCTCGTTTAGATAATCCGTCGTTGCAGTCTTATTTAGGCCGGAGGACACTTTACTTTATAATTCTTCCTCGTATACACATTTATTCTTCCTGTCTACTGTATATATCCTTGGTTCACAGTTTCAATGGCATCTCAGTTTTTCCTGCTTTTCTCGATAACGATAATCATGCAACTGTTCAATTTACTTTTGCTTTACTATATATATCTTCACCTCTGCGTTTGCATACATAGATTACTAGTTTTTTCAATAATATTCACACACGACTTATTCTAGTTTCATTTGTCTTCATAAATTCTTATATGTACTATACTATATATATAATGTCTTTTTCTATGGGTATACAGTTTATTAACTTCCTAAGTGTTTTTATCTATATACTTGTCTTATTAACACTCGGGTTTATATTATGCTTATTTATGTTTCACTATATATTTTCCTTATTTATATTTTAACCTCCTAAGTGCCTTTTATATGTAATTTTCTATGAGCAATTGGGTTTTATATTACAACTATTTGCATTGAGGTTTCGGGTCTCTCCTAGTTTCTTCTTAGTTTCTGCTTTTCTTAGTACTTGTTCCATACAATTTTCTTTCTTTGTTCCAGGTAAGCACATGGACCTCTAGATGGCGGTCCTGTCTTCCGTGACGGCCACTGTACCGTGACGCCGCTTTGTTCCAAGTATGAACATAGACCCCGAGATGGCGACTTTGTCTTTCGATACGTCGACCGCCCGTAGATGGCGGCACTCTGTCTTCGGTGACGCCTACCGCCTGTAGATGGCGGCACTAGGCCCAATTAACACTAAATCGCTTGGCATGCGAGAGGGTAGGCTTAGTTTAAGGAGTTTCTAGGCCCTTGATCACTGTTTTATTAATAAAGTTTATGTGAGCAGGGTTGTCTTATTTATGTATTCGTTTTGATAGTAATATGGTAAATCTTTTAGCGTTTCTAATTCACGTTTGTCACAGATTTCCTAGGCACTTGCACTTACTGGAAATTTTGATACTTCACTCGTAGATTCGATTCTCACTACTTTTAAGAATCCCCCGGGTGCCGTGTACCTGTGCACACGTACATCCAGGTTAGGTTAGGACCTGATCACCCTGGACCTATGTCCAGGTGTCCACATATATGGAGGTTGTGGGGTGGGATAGAACAACTAGAAGTGTACGCATCTGTGTGCTGCACCCAGCTAGGTTGAGCGGAGTTGAGTGAGACCCGAAAGCCTGATGACTTTGGCGTTTGCCTGCGTATTTATATGCTACAAAATGCTGATGGCTGCAACGTTAAGGATTAAAATCGTTCCCGTAGCACGCTCTAGTTGTTTGTAGTTCACAATATTTTAGGACCAATATTTGTTCCAATAAAAGACGCATATTAGTGGGGAATCCGCGTAAGGTGCGTTAAATATATCTAATAAAATAAATTAACTACGAGACCATTCAAGTGCAAATATGAAGCGAAGCTAGCGTTATTGACAAGCATATTTTCGAAACAAAACCTCAAGTTATTGAAGCTCGCTGAAAATTAAATATTTACTTTTGTTTAAGGCAAGCACATATTATGACTCTTGTTACTTTCCGGAGGACCGAGATATAAAACGATATTGTCAAGCCACTACATTGACATATGGATGCAAATTACTAGATTTTAACCGGAATTAGTTTGGAGAAGTTATTAAGTGATTATCTTAGAATATAAAATGGGGTCGCATTTTTCTGTCGCGCACGCCTATCCCATAAGTAGTAAAAACCGAACAATGCGGGGTTAAAATAAATTAATTTCGCCGACCCGAAACAACGCGACGAGTCTGGCTCGCGAGATTAGGATCAGTCGTCTCGCATACAATTAACCTTGTTTCTTGTGTGGAAATTTACGACGACAGAGGGCGTGCGTGTCTGGGCCGTCTCCGACGACGCTCGTTTGTCTTCCGGCCTACCGGAAGCTCTTCCCGGGGATCGAACTCCGGACATACAGCGGCGGTCACGCGAGCCAGTGCCGTGCGACGATTAACTGGCCAATATTAAATATTTGTGCAAGTAATTGTTCAATCCTGGACGATTGTATCCATACTAGAATAAGTCAAAGTGTTTCTTAACAGTTCCTGGTTGAATGCGGCGACCGTAAGTAAAAATTCAGTTGAACAGTATATTAAATGTGACGTCTCCGGCCCTGTAGGATTGGGGGTCGGTCGTAAAAACTATTTTTACAAGTCGTTTTCCCTTGGTACCGTTGCCCTATCTGAGGCGATTAAAATCCGGAAGGATAAGAGCTGCCAAACTATAAATCATGTATACGTAGTTTTTTAAATTACGTTTTATGTTGATTAAAAGTGCCTTGGCTTGGTTTGTTCAGTTGGTTTTTAGACACTGCGTCAATCAGTATTTAGTATTTGCATTCCCTTTTCTAACTACTTTTAGGAATACCTCAGTACAGGCAAACTAAATACTGATCCAATGAAGAGGCAAAGTTTTAAGTTATTTAATAGCAACATGGCTGATGGAATTTTCAAAATTACGGTTGGGTTGGGCGACATTTTGAGTTAGGTATGGTGAAATCTATGTGTAGTTGGGTTCATTATTTTTGAAGTTCGAGCGAACGCGCTCATGTAGAAGTTACATCTCGTTTGATGCAGCAGCGATCTCATAGAGGGCGTAGAGCTGAACATAAAGATAATGCTACTAGAGCTAAAACGGGAACCGATAGTGATATCGCCATCGGCTATAGTATTGGTACCAAAAACTTGCAGTCCTAGGAGCTAGAGCACACCCATTTTTCTGAGGGGGGGGGAGGGGTCGAGTGGCATTCAACATCCATTGCTCATTACATTTAACAGTTCCAAGATGGCAAAAAACTATAATGAAGTAAACTTCTAAACCATTTTACACACTGTCATGACATTTGGAGAGGATTAATAAGGAATTATTGATTGGATGTTCCTTAAAAGGATTGCCGAGATTTTTTTAAATGGCGGTTGGGCAACGTTTTTGACTGTCTTCTTTAATGAAGATGGAGGTCAAGTTTCAAGATGGCGGAAAACCATACATGTTAAGGCGTAAGTCTTTTCGTCTTACTGACTGTTAAACTATTCTATATGTTGTAGTGATGGAAGCTTTTCAAAATGGCGTCATTTTGAAGCGATAGATTCATAAAAAAGGGGGTGGTTGATTGGCACCTTGTTTTAAAGCTATCTTCCTCCTCAATTGAGCCTCAAATCTTGGGACTTGGGATCATTTGATAACACCTTTTCAAAATGGCTTACAATAATTACACCAAATGACACTGATTGAATGTAATTTTGATGGTAATTTATATCAAAAATTGATACTTGCTATATTAATATACTCTTATATTTTAAATAGCATATTGCATATTTGTGGTCTGCTTTTAGTTTCCTTTTTAATGATGGGTCACAAGTTCACATTTGCTTTAAAAATGGCGCTGCAGGACCCATTCTTCAAAAAAGGAAAATGGCCGATGGGTGATGTTACAATAGCAAACTTAAAAATGTAACTATTTTAATATTATCATTCATTTGCTGTAAAAAATGCAATTAAGGCGGTTATTTAAAGAAGGAAAGTCGTATTTTTTTCAGGTTCTTATACTAACCGTAATTATCTTAAATTTTCAAAATGGCGATTGAGAGCCATTTTGAACCAATAAATTAATAGGAAGGGGGTTGAGTAGTATAATGAGGTGGTCATTAAATTCAACAATTCCAAGATGGCGGCATAAGTTTGAGATTAAGTATAAAATTGATTGCTACTTTTTAAGAATCGTAATAAGTAATCACAGGGCCGTTCTTAGGGGTGTGCACGTTGTGCGGGCACAAAGGCGGCGAAGCTTAGGGGCGGCCGCAGGCCGCCCGTAGAAGAAATAAAATACATTTACAATTTTTTACCTTTTCAGTTAACTCATTCTTACTTGTAAAATAGTAAAAGCGTAATAAACTGTGACTAGAAAAGTGTTAAGTAGTTGTTTTTATGTATTTTCTACGATTGAGTGATTAACACATTATTTTCATTGTCGAAAGATAAAAGGTAAGTATTTTTTAATACATTTAATTACCAGATATTATAATACACTTTGAAAAATGTGTCTCTTAGAAATTTTAGGTCTGAGATAAAATACACATTTCAAAATGAAAATAGTAGGATTAGGAGGTATCGTATAAGAGACGTACGGGTTTTCATTAATTTATATTTTGACGCCCACCTACAGAGTTTAATAAACGGTAAAAACGTTTTATATAAAAGTTGTATGGTTTTTCTCTATTATCTTTTGCACATATCAGTAAAAAGAAATGAGCATCGTAAAGTTAAAAAAAAAAAATGAGCAACTTCACATTTTTTAAATGGAACAGCCTGTATATTACTACATTTTTGAACTCTCTAGAGAAATCTAAACACATTTCGTGTAGAATATCCTATACTTATCTTTAGCTGTTTACGAAATATTGACAGTTGAAAGTCGGTAATTTTCACAGTTTGACAGGCTCTAAAATCTAAAGTGCACGAAAATAATTTACGAAAAATGAGACGTTAGATCACAGAAAACGGTTTGCACATTCCTATCTTAAGTTTTCATAAGCTATCGAATGACAGTAACTTTGAATTTAACCGGAGTTTTATAAGTTCCGGTTAGATTAGCCCCGGGTGAAATTCAAAGTTACTGTCATTCGATAGTTTTTGAAAACCTAAGACAGGAATGTGCAAACCGTTTTCTTTGATCTCGTGCAGTTTAGATTTCAGAGCCTGTTAAAGTGCCAAAATGACCGACTTTCAACTGTCAATATTTCGTAAACAGCTAAAGATAGGTATAGGATATTATACCCAAAATGTGTTTAGATTTCTCTAGAGAGTCCAAAAATGGAGTAATATACAGGGTGTTTCTTTTAAAAAAAGTGAAGATGTTCATTTTTCTTAACTTTGCGTTGCTCATTTGTTTTTATTGATATGTTTAAAAAATAATAGATAAAAAACCATGCAACTTTTTTATAAACAGTTTTTGCCTATCTCTATTAATAATCTCTGTAGGTGTGTGTCAAAATATAAATGAAAACCCTGTACGTTCTAATACGTATTATTTTTCGTTTATATTCGCCTAAGCTTATTCAGTACTTACAGTATAAGTGGTAGTTGATATTTTTTATAGGTATATGTTATTAATTTTTATTTTAATTTTTTTCATTCACATGAACAACGCTAATAAATTCTATTAATACAGTTTCTTTATTTTCAGATGTCTGAAAGAAAGACAAAACAGTTTTCTGGAGCCCAATACCAAAAAAATAAATTACAAAAAGAAGAAAATTAGGCAAATGTCTGGAAAAACTCTTAAAAATTGAACCAGTTCCGTCAACATCGTCACCAAGTTGAAATATTTCACACACTTAGTTGTAACTTTTCGAATATTTTTAACTTTGCCAATAACAGTTTCATCTGGAGAGCCTTCATTTCCCAAATAAAAAATAATAAAAATTATCTGAAATCCATCATGCCACAGGAACCGCTCAAAAACTTGAGTATACTAGCAATTGAAAATTATACCTGTGAAAATTTAGGTTACTCGCATCTTATTGACGAGTACGCAACAACAAAAGCCAGAGAAATATTTATGTAGTAAAAACTAATTTTGGATTTTTTTTCGTACTGCAAACTGCAATTTGGTTCATGCTTAGATAAAGTGCAAAGGTTTTGTTGTGTATGTATTTTGTTTGTCTTTTGTTTTACTTTTATATTTTTTATTATATTAAGTTTTTATTTATTTACATATTTTCTGATTATAATTATTATTTAGGTTTATATTTTGTTTTTACAATGCTGCATGTTAAATATTAGTAATTATTTAATAAAATATTTTTGTTAAAAAAAACTTCGCTTCTTTAAAATATAGGGGCGGCATTTTAGGCTTGCACAAAGGCGGCAGGGGTATTAAGAACGGCCCTGAGTAATCATTTCAAAATGGCAGTTGTTCGCCATTTTGAACCAATATAAAACCTTTTCATTTTCAGTTCATTTCTATAATGTGTGGTCATTAAATTGATCAATTCCAAGATGGCGGACAATAAAGCGTGTGAGAGACGTAAGTGCAAATTTGAAATCATATTAAGGCATTAAGTAGGACATTGATTACTACTTTTTAAGCAGATCCTAATAACTAAATTTTTCAAAATTGCGGTTGGGCGCCATTTTGAACCATTTATTTATAGAAAGTGGGTGAAGTGGCATTTTATTTTATAGCTCGTTTTATCAGCAACTCGTTTCCAAAATTTGTGATCCTTGAATTTAACCGAATCAAGATGGCGGACAATAATAAAATGACGGGCGTAAGATTTCCGCATAAATATCCTAAATCTGAACGGTGCCTAACTGTTAATATAGTTAGCATTCAAATAATGCTTTATCCGAAATAAAAGTCGTTCAGCGTTTCGACACAGTTTTGCAGTTTATCTCCGGGAACGAAACAGAAACAAATTGAGTCATTTTGCAGGAAACTTATAAAT
>JAEQML010080712.1:0-11498 GCA_016904865.1 Pissodes strobi | reverse complement strand
CTAAAAATCACTAATTTAGGAACAAATTGGTTATTATTTAATCGAACTTACTCAATAACTGCTTATCAATACGGAATTAAAACGCAATCGGAGACGCCATCTTAAAAAAATGATTATTGTTGACAGTGTCCACTGACAGCTTTATGTTAAATTCATGGACACCGGTCTAAGCAAGGCCACCTACGACCGTGGTCTAAGCCGCCTTGCGAACCTATTTATCTTTAATAATAATTAGATATTATTACTATTAAAAAGAGATGTTTTTGCATTAATTTGTCGACATTTGAAGAAAAAATAGCATATTTTATTTGGAGGAAAAGTTACTTTTCATGGCTTGCTCTCTATTACCAGCCTCACGCCGTTCGGCTGTTAAACACGAGCGCGCCATGAAAAGTATCACTTTTCCTCCATATAAAATAATATACTATTATGTTCAAATTAAAATAGTTCAAGAATAGTTGAAGGTAAGTATAGGATATGTCATATGAAACATGCCTAGAATTTTTTGAGTAATTCAAAATTCGAATAATAATGCATAAGGTGTTTCATTTAAAAAAATGTATGTTTGGTTTATTACTTACTTATGGGACACCCGGTATATGAAATGTCAATTTTAAAAGAAACTGCATCCAACTAGTTATTTGTATTTAATATATTTTTTTAAGTTTAAAATAAATTAGCTAGATGGGCGGTGAAAAATATGACCAATAAACCTGTACAGGGTGTCCCAAATTCGAGCCTCATCATTGGGATCTCGGAAACTAGAAGAGATACAAGCTCGGTTAAATGGAGGCAAAGATGCACAATACCGAATACTTTCTAAGATTTTTGAAAGAAACCGAATATTCTCGATATCATTTTTATTTTTTATGACTGTATTTGAATAGATATAAAAAACAAATTTCACATTCTCATTGCTTCTTTTTCTGTTCTTCAAGATGGTGTTATCAGATTTTCAAACCGACGTTTCGTCTCCGAGCTGCCATCATTAACTTTGTTTTTTAAATACGGTCCTGGATTTTTTATTAGGGATTTTAAGTTTTAAGGTCTCAAAACCGAAGTTGTATCGCAATTTTTCGAAAAAATCATTGTAATGATTTCCTGATGAGACTAAAAATCTGTTTTCTGCCTTTTTCTAACACATGAGTTAATTAAATGCCATTAATATGAATTTTTCGAACAAGTTCGATACATCATTGCTTTTGGGACCATCTGTAATCAAAAATCCAGGGCCGTGATTAAAAAACAAAGTTAATGATGGCAACTCGAAGACGAAACGTCGGTTTGAAAATCTGATCACATCATCTTGTAGAACAGAAAAAGTAGCAATGAGAATGTCAAATTTATTTTGAAATATCTATTCAAATAGAGTCATAAAAAATTAAAGTTGAATCACGGATATTCGTTTTTTTCCAAAAATCTTCCGAATTTTAAAACTTTTAAGGTGGCATTTTGATCAGCATCAAATTGCGCAACTTTGCCTCCATTTAACCGACCTTGTATCTCTTCTAGTTTCCGAGATCCTAATGATGAGGCTCGAATTTGGGACACCCTGTACATACATACTTTGCTAGATTTCTTTGATTTTGGTGTATTTATATATTTTTTACTTTTGTACCTTGCCTTTAATTTAGACCTGTTTTGAATAAAAATTTTTTGTGTTACTCATAAATATAGGTATAAGGCAACTAGTATATTGTCCTTTAGATACGTGCATAGTTTCCTAGATTTCTTTGATTTTCGGGTACTTAAATGGTTTTTATTTTTTGTACGTTACCTATAATTAAAAAAAAACAAACCATTATTTTCGTACTATCCTACTTATAAATAATTTTTATTTCAACACTCGAGACTATCGAGACTGACGTGACGAGACTCTCGGTCGTTATAAGTCTACTCCTAATCTCGTCTCGGTATCGGTCTCGAATTTCGAGACGAGATGAGACCGAGACTAGTCTCGTCGAGACCGAAGCACTAATCCTGTCGCGTGACGCTAAGCAGGAAATTTGTTCAAACAATACCCTGTTTGTGTCTGTGTGCAAGCAGGACGCAAATCAGGAATAGTGGGAAATATTGCGTGATTAATAATAGGAATAGTGTAAAAAAAGTTCCCGATTTGAAACTACTAGTAAGAGTGTGACGCATTTAGGGAATAATGTAGAGCAATAGTATTTTGGTTATTTAAACCAGTTTTGTGTGAAACAAAGTAGGAATTTTAACCTTACATTGATACGAGAACTGTGTGCAATTGCATTAGAAAACAAAATGGTCGAAAATGTCTTCGGATAATAAACGAATTAGAAATTTTAAGACAACAACGTCTTATTATAGAAAAGTAAAAAACCTAAACAAAAGGGAAAATGTCCTGACAACAAGTGATATTGTTAATGAACCCGTAAAATCAAAACATCCAAAAGCAATAATGGTATCCGCCAATCCAGATCTACGAAAGTTATTTATTAAAAAAGTGGTTTCTTCTGTAAGAACAGACAAAAGGGTGTAATGAACGCCGATTTACCCTAATCCTTTACTTACTGTATTTTTCGGCCGTTTCATCAATCTTTGTTCATTAGCTGTAAACGGGTTCGCAGTACCAGTGTATTGACACCCTAATTGCGACGTAAAATAGTTTCCGTTATATTTGGGCAAACACCCATGTTTCGCTACCTAGTTAAAACCACTTTCTGACTCTTACCGGTACTTAATTTCTATTCTCAGTTCTATTCACTATATTTAAAATAATTAAATAAATGTAAGCCACATCAATGATGTTTTAAATTGATAAAATAGTTGAAAGGGAACATTTTAGTAGTGGCCTAATTTATTCGCTTAATTTTTAATACGACCTCGTATCTACGGGTCCCATACACGCTGTCTTTTCAACAAAATAAAAAATAGTTCTCACCGGTATTACTATTAAATTACTGTCAATTTTGTTCCATGTATTAAGTTTCGTATAGTAATATATGTTTTTCTGCAAGCAAGTTAAGTAATCTAGTCAGTCACGCATTTATGAACTAATAAAGAAATTCAATTAGCCAGCTCTGTTTTCCGCAGTGATTTATTTTTCAGCAACAATTTCTAGAGCTTAAGTTAATTCATAAATACTTGCGGATTTAAATTCTAAATTTTCAAAGAAATAAAATACTGAGTAACGCTAGCAGATTTGTTTAATGGTTTTTCTCATGTTAAAATTTAACAAATAAAATTCCCTGGTAAAGACAATTTATAGGGAGGTTAATGGTTAAATGGAATAGGCATACAATTCTAGAGTACATTCATAAACAATGTTATCTAACAAAACAGGCATAACAACATTATGATTTTTTTCAACATTCACTTACTCTCTTTATAGTTCCTAATCTCACAACCCAACCTGTCGTTGAAACCTTCTTCACCCCTGTTCACCACCTGCTGCTTCGATATGTGACGAATTTCACACAATGCTTCTTTTCGCTAATTTCGGGACGTCGACATGAATTTGATTTATTTACTTCGTTATTTCCACGAGTCCTTAAACTGAAAGGCACTACTCTCGGTTTGGTCACAACTAAGACCATATTATCGACTACAAAATTATTAGTTTAACTTTTACACTATTTAAATGAAATTCAGCATAGCGGCTCGCTACATCTGATATTTCTTATAACATTTTGAATTTGGCCATAGTGACCCACTGCAACTGGACTGGAGAATAAGACTTCTTTTTCTTCGATATAATCGTGCTTTTATAGCAAAAATTTCGACACGTTTTGTCCCCCAGAAAAAATCCAGAATCTCCGTCCATCTACGAAACGCGTGATATTTCGTAACTTTCGAGGCGTGTCTTTCTCCCAGAAATACCTGGAATTTTTGCTTGCAGCAATTAGAACATTGGTGATGACGCATCTTTTCCGGCTCTTCGCGTTTTAACTGGGTTTTTTCCACTCTGGACCAAAATGAGGTCATTCAATTACTTTTCGGGTCCTCGACTTGGATGACGAACATTCGTGGCAACGCCTATTGACCAAAGGAGTTCTTTTTGTCAAGGTTTTCGGGGGAACCTGCATGAATGCCGAATTAAGTGGTGGAATAGTCCGCGCGCAAAACCGTGTCTAGTGAACTTGAATTTCCTATCGGTTTTTGGATTTATAGTCCAAGGGCAAATGACTTCCAATATTTATTTTTTTCATTTGAACGATTAAAATTTAACTAAAAGTTTTACATTTCTTCAATTAAATCGGGTACCCTGGCCTGACCATCACAAGGGAAGATTTAGGCAATAAAAACGAAGCATCAGAAATACAAGATATTTGCCTAAAATCGCCAGACCTAAAAATAAACGATACAACAATTCATTCCGAATTAAACAGATTTAATCAGTCCAATTTTATAGTAGGCGGCTGCTCTGAGATTAAAAATGACCATGATTTAACTAAAAATATTTTTGAAGAACCACCAAATACAATATATGATGAGTTTGAGCAGGCAACATATTGGAAAAAAATATAAAAGTTATTTTAGTTTAAAATCTATAAGAAAAACTTGCTTTTGACTAAAAAAACATCACTTTATCAACATTAAGGAAAATGATTGCAAACAGAACTGTTTTAAAACGCAACTGAAAAAAAAATATTTTAAGGTTTACAAAAGGGCTTCTTTTAATAGTATTTTTTTAGAGATAAAAGCTTTTTTTAAGGGCGCATTGTTAATTTTCTTAGTATACTCTGTTTCGAAATGATGCGAAGTAATAAATCATTTTCTGATGGCTGATACATAGGCGTACATAATTACGTACATATACGTACATATTTTAAACGTTTACCTGTCCTAATACTCGGACTTTCCCAGCATTATATTTATCACACTTAGGTTTTTTATTACTATTGTAAACATTCAAGACGCAGTGTGTTTGTTTCATTTCATAGTTTCAATTAAAATGGCTAATTCAGTTTTCTCTCCAGTGAAACGAGCGAGCAAATGTCCATTTTCTGCTAACGAAAAGAATATTATTCTTAATGTATATGACGCCCTCAAACATCAAAATCCTCTGTATAGCGTTGATACTGTGGTGGAAATGTGTTCGCAAATGACGGGTGTTTCAAAAACGTCGATATATAAATTAAGGTGTGAACGAAAAAGTGGAGCTGTAAAACCACCTATACCATCTTCAGGAAGAAAGACGGTGCCTATCGATGAAGACTACAAACTTATAATTAGAAGAACAGTACATTCCTTTTATTTTAATATGGAAATACCAACCATCGACAAAATTTTAGGAGCCTTGAAGCAAGACCAAAATATGTCTCCAACGATAAGCAGGAAGAAATTGTGGACAACTTTAAAACAAATGAATTTCAGCTGGGAAAAACAAAGCAGAAAATCGCTCCTAATCGAAAAAGATGAAATTATTTGCTGGAGGAGACATTACTTAAGACAGATAAAGCAGTTTCGAAGTGAGAATAGAAAGATTTATTATCTGGACGAAACATGGCTTAATGAAGGATATACGGTTGGGAAGATTTGGCAAGACAAAAATATTTCAAGTTTTCGTCAAGCATTCTTAGAAGGCTGGTCCACCGGACTAAAACCACCATCTGGGAAAGGAAAGCGACTGATTATTACACACCTTGGAAGTGTTGATGGTTTTGTTGAGGGCGGTTTGTTAATGTTTGAGTCAAATCATTCTGGCGATTACCATGAAGACATGAATGGCGATGTGTTCGAAGAATATTTTGAACAAATGTTAGATCTCATTCCACCTAATTCTGTGATAGTGATGGACAATGCGAGTTATCATTCCAGAAAAGTTGACAGAATACCAACTAATTCATGGAGAAAAGCGGATATTATTCAGTGGTTTAGACAGAATAACATACCATTTGATGAAAGTATGGTGAAAAAGGAACTGTTGTCGATAGTGTCCTCAAATAAAGCTCGTTTCACCGAGTATGTAGTTGACAAAATTGCACAGAAACGAAATATTACTATTCTTCGTCTGCCTCCGTATCATTGCGAATTAAATCCCATTGAACTTGTTTGGGCCCAAGTAAAAAGTTATGTAGCAAGGAGAAACACGACGTTTAAAATGAAAGATGTTAAAATTATCTTTGAGGAATCTTTAAAAAATGTCGATTCTGAAAAATGGCGTTATAAAAGAAGAAGAAAAAATGTGGAAACTAGACCATTTAACTGACCTATTTGTAGAGCCTTTAATTATATCCTTGGAACATGACGAAGATTCGACGGATTTTTCTGACGACGAAAATGATATACCATAGTTCTCTACATAACTGTTTACACAAAATCGCAATTCTTATACCTTATTATATAAATATTATATGTGATAAAATGTTACAGTAATACTAACTGTTTTTGAATATACATAAATAAGTGAATAAATAAAAGTACTTAGGTAAAACAGGTATTTTAAATTAAATACCCAAACGTACGCTACTACAGGTAGAAAATGGCCCCTTTGCTAATAAAGCCTATTGTTTGCAGCGGGATTGCCATACAAAACAGGGTGGAATGGTTAAAATATAATACAGCAGGCTATAACAGCTGTGGCTAAATATTTAGAAATCACAAAAATTTATTTGACCACTCTGTTAGCGTTTTGCATTTATAAGTAGGTTTCATTACTCGCACCATTTCGAAATAGAGTATAGAATAAAGAACTGCAGGAAAAAGTTTGTTTCGCAATAAAAACTTGATTTCTCGAATTGAAAATAGCAGATATTTAATTATTTCCTATGCTATCATATTATAATATATAAAATATGCATGTTTAAACATAAAATCCATTTCATGGTGTCCAAACTTTTTAATAGAAAAGGAGATTATGTACACAGATTCCATATATTAGACAAAGAAAAACATGTTACAATATAGACACGTTTCCTGTCAGGCATTTTCTAAGTTGACACCTGAGGAGTAACAATCCGGAATTAAATTATTCACATAGGAGGTATTGTGTAAGTATTTGTGTAGGCATTGCGTACCTGAAAAGAAAATTGAACGACACAATTAATACACCATATTCCTGAAGTGTTTCACAAATGTGTGGTGTCATGGTGCTCCACTTCCCACACGTGGCATACACATGTCAGTCGACGTTTCGAAACATTGTGTGCAACTTGACACAAGAAAATGTCACAATCTCAGAAGCGTTACCAAAACTCAACCACAAAATGCTCACTGGGTATAGCATAAGTAAAAGTGGTTATTTCCGACAAAAAAATGGGCCTTAAATATTGATAGGTGATAACCTCACGAGCCATCTCACACTAGAGGTTATTCAAGAATGTGGATGTGAAAGAAACAATATCAGATTATTCAGATTCATACTACTTCCACCAAACTCGACACATCTGTGCCAGCCGCTAGATGTCGCTTATTTTGCCCCATCAATTAAAAAAGAATGGAGAGTCGTTCTTACTGATTAGAAAATGAAAATTTTCCCCGGCTCTTAAAATCTACATTGAACGGGGTAGAAACTTCCTCTAGACAAAACATTCTGTGAGGATGCGGCATTTCGCCCTTTAACCCTGATGCTGTAATAAAGAGGCTACCCCAGAAACTAAGAATTCCTCCAGAACCAGCGCAGCTCCAGGTTACTGAGGCCGTACTGAAATTTTTTCAGACTTCGAGAAGCCCAGAAATTCGCCCCAAAACAAAAAGGAAGCGGGGGCCCGGTGAACATTAAACCAGGAGAACCAGTTTATTCAAATCATTTTTCTGACAACAACAGTGTATCCAAAAATAAGCCCGATAATGAAAAATATATTATTGATATTCAAGATAACGAAGAGGTCGAAGCTGAGACCATGTCATTGGATGGTTCACTAGAAGTGATCTTCCTTGTTTCAATAAGACTGAAAGCATTTCATCCAGTTCTTCAGAGGACGAAGTTCCTCTAAGTGCGGTGAAGGAAAAATGCAAACAAGTGAAAAGACTTAAGCAAAAAATTAATATGTTTGTAGGAGTTAAAGTGCCCCTTGCCAATTGCTCAAAATACAAATATTATGTTGGGCTTATTAAAGAGGATTATCAAGGAGAGTCTTGTCTAATAAGATTTATGATAAAAAAGTCCCTAAATAACCAAGACATCTATCTTTTCTTTCCAAGTGTTGTGCCGGTTTCAGATATTATTGTGAACAATCTGTTTCCGATTCCTCTGAGACAAGATCGATACACATTTTCAAATTTGCCAAAGAGTATTGTGTTTGAATAGGCTTTTTTACCTTCAGTAAGAAATTTTCTTTTATTTTTTTGTGTGTTGTTAATACTTTCGTATTATTCATTTTGTTTTTTGAAACGTTTATAAGAAATTGTGTTTATTTTTTACCTTTTTTGACAGTAATCTTGTATTTGTACAAGGTACTGCCCTTATGCAATTTTGCAGCTCCATATGCAAACTCATTTTCGATATATTACTAAAAGAATCCAAAAATTGTCCGAAGTGACACCATCTTACAGTACTTAAGAGTTGAATTTTAATGAAGAGCACTAGAATATTTCATTAAACTTTTTAACTGACTCTATTTAGACATTTGTGTTTCTCAGAACTCTTACAAACTACTTGATTTGTAAAGTCAAATCAAGTAGGTGGTACGGTGGTTGTGAAACCCCTAGTTCTAGCGCCGTCACGTGGCTAGCCGGTACTAGGTTTTGGTAGGAAAGGAAAGAGTTAACCGGATTTTTTAACCTCTGGTTAAATCTAAAGTTAGTGTCATACGATAGCTTATGAAAAACCAAGACAGGAAAGTGCAAACCATTTTGTTCTATCTTTAGCCGTTTAGATTTTACAGGCTGCCAAACATGGTAGAAAAAGGTCTTAGACCCGGTTTTTCAATGTAACTATTTCCGTTATTATTAATTTTAGCTACTTGTAGTTAAGGACAAATTTTGTTTAGAATTTCACTGTCTACCAAACTGCTATAACAGTTATAGGTCTTTCCATTTAAACAAATTTCATTTTTGTAAATACCACGTGATTCGGATGTTCAATTGTTTTTTTGACATCGGCGTAATAATCGGCATCAAAAACTTGTTACCTAACAATTTAGCACGAATATGTAACATATAGGAGTCAAATAAAGTCAATGATTCCACCCTTAATACCATGCGACTAATTTCCTATTTCGGCGTAAATATACCTTAAAAGTATTGTTGGCTGCCTACGGACGAGTGTAATATCGAAATGTTTAATGAAAAGGTTATTCTTGGCACGTTGCCAGATGTTTAATTGGCAAAGTGGTCGCCCTGTAATTTTTACGTGGTTGCGATTTAGGCCAACAGGAAAATACATAATTAATTGATGTGCTATCGTCAGTTTTGATTAAACGACTGTTTTTCGCTTTCGCGTTAAAAATACGCAGTCAAGATATATTATTAAATGCGTATATTCCCTAACTTGGCAACGTCGCTCGAACTGGTTTGCAGTATTAAATATATGGTTTTAGCAAGGTAAAAACGGGTCTAGCTTAAGGTACGTTTAAAGTCGATTCAATTGAATGCGTCGAACAGATTTGATGTTAGAGTTTTAAATGGCCGCCGCCGTTCGGAATGAATTGGTTTCTGTTGTCTGGTCAGTGTTTATGATGGATTCATCGTTGGATTTCTTTGTTCTGCCAGCAATGTACAATATCATACAGCCTTAGATACGTTTCACTGCATATTGTAGATGTTAGTAAATTTGGCGACATCGGCTGCTGTAGTTTGCGTTTGATTACAGGACAGTGTGGAACGGGCTTATGGTTTGAGTTTTTTCTAGCTTTTTAACATCGAATTTCACGAGCTAGTTAGTTTTTTTGGCTTGATATCGTCCTCTTTCTTCGGCAAACCTTCTTAGGAGGTAGTGCGTATATATGCCTGATAAAAGTTTAAGAATTTGTAATTCGCCCTAAATAGGGGATTATACTTCTGTGGGGTATTAAGTCGCAAGTTACTAGGTTGCTGTAGTTTATGGCTTGACTGTGGATGGGCTGGTTTTTGCCTAAAGTCAAGATTGGATTAGTATTCTGTAACAAAGTACGCCGTTTCCTTCTTCGAGGAATGTCTGTAGAAGAGAGCGTTTGCTCCCCAATTCGTCATTACCATCGAAAAACCCTAAGTAGTTAGGGTTTTTTTTTGTATGGAAGCCAATTTTACCAGGAGCTATTCTGGCTGGAGCTATTGTTGCTTGGATTTGTGTAGCAAGCAAGCAATTGTTGTTTGGAGCGAGCTTGCTTGAAGAGAGATTTAGTAGCTAACCAAGGAGCTGCCAGTCAGTACGATTGGTTGTGGTTTATTGGTACCAACTGTAGCCATAGAGATATGGGGATTACCTCAAATGCCACTGAGAGTTTATGGTCCCAAGGTGCATAGCTGAAGTCCGCGTGCAGAAGGCCGTAGGTGATATCGGCGAAGACCAGTTAAGATAAGTTTAGGTTATATTTGTGATCTTTTCGGCATAATGTTAGTGGCGTGTCACTGATATTTTCACGCGTGTATTTTCAGCGTGTTATTGATAGTTTTCAGCTTATATTAAATTGCGTGTTTTAGAATTTTTTTCCAGCGTTGTATCATATCGCGTGTTCTAGTTTTCTGCGTGGTACTGATATAACTATACTCGGTACTGTTTCGGTGTAAGCATAGCTTACCTATGCAAAGCTAATTAACTGCTGAATCTACTAGTGTGGATCTATTAATGCTCATGTTTTTATGTATTACGTTTCTTTGATCTTACAATTTGATTTATATTGCGTTAAATGATCAACATTGTCGTTCTGATTTGTTGACTATTCAGTTAAAATAATTTTACATAACGGTATTTAATAATCTGAATCAGTAAGGTTTATTCATGTACAACTGCGAGTCGTCTACCATGGTAAACGCGCCCAAAGTTTAGTAGCTACTATTAGACGTGTGATTATTGATTAATTTGTGAACTTGGTTTGGTCTTCGTAATCATTTGATGTTATATTGTTACTCCGTTATAGCGAAAGCGTGCCTAATAATTGTTCGATCATTCTTTATCTAATTCACTTCTATTCTAATGCAAGTTTAATTCAAATTACTGTCTTTACATTTATGAGCATATAGATTATTATTTGTTTCCAATTGCGCTCTTTTACCTGTTTTATATTTATATTAATTTGATTATTGGAAGTAATATGACGACACGTTACTGTCAAACCTAACGAACGCCAATAAACTTAAAACCTGCACGAACGTGACCGTTTTTTATTTGCTCTGAAGTCCATCAACCAAACAATTGTATTTATCAGTCGTCTGGATTTTAAATCGCCCTTGTGTAGCGGATAATCGTCGATTTTGGATAGCCCTTATGGATTCTTAAGACCGAGGATCTTCCCGTTTGGATCTGCGGATTTGGATACTTCAAACTGGTGGCGCCCTGGTCAAGAGTAAGTAATTGACCCACTCCCACGCCGACGAGCAAGTCGGAGCACACATGTTGCGCTGGCCGCATCCTTAAGGGTAGGTATCATCTTATTCATTATATCTCGCTAACA
>JAEQML010080711.1:0-11498 GCA_016904865.1 Pissodes strobi | reverse complement strand
GCTACCTGCCATTCAAGGTTGAATACACCCGAGGCCAAGTGGGCTATAAAGGTCGAATACACCAAAATGAGCACCCCAAAATGCGGGCCGAAACCGGTTGCCCTAAAATCAGAATCGACGACGGCTGCCCCAAAATCAGAATTCACGCCGGGTGCTCAAAATGCCCCCCATTCAGAATCGAGACTGGCTATACTACTCTACTAACTGCTTATCAATACGGACTGAAACCCCAATCGGAGAGCAATTTTAAAAAAATAATTATTGTTGACAGTGTCCACTGACAGCTTTATGTTACATTACTATAGCAACAACCTGTGCCTATTCACCTACACCGGTCTAAGCCGCCTTGCGAGCTCACTTATTATTATTACTATTAAAAAGAGATGTTTTTGCATTAATTTGTCGACATTTGAGGAAAAAACAGCATATTTTATTTGGAGAAAAAGTTACTTTTCATGGCTTGCTCTCTATTATCAGCCTCATCCTTTCGGCTGTTAGACACGAGCGCGCCATGAAAAGTATCACTTTTCCTCCATATAAAATAATATACTATTTTCTTCCGCCGATCATATTAAAGGAAAATAAGTAATTCAACTTCCAAATTTTACTAAGTAAATAGTTGATATGAACTGTCAAAATTTATCAATTTTAAAAGCCATGGTCATGGCTGTTTTGATGTTGACTGAACATTGCAGTGCAGTTGCATTTTGATTCATTATAAACCCGTATTCTAACGAAGATTTTGTATCGTATTCTGCATTGATAGAAAATGTATAATAGTAATGCATTGAGCATTTATTGATAGCTATTATGACACGAGTATGAGAACTAAGATCCGAGTCATGAATGCTAATGTCTTAATAGCTGTGTCTGAATATTGCTGTGCGGTTGCATTTTGATTCATTATAAATTCGTATCTTAATAGAAAATCTGCATCTAAATTAATGTATGGATAGAAAATATAATAGCATATTATTATTATGATTATTTTATTATAAGTATTAGAGATGAGTATGAGAATTACGACCTACAACTAGTGTCGTAATGAATGCCATTGTGTTTAGCCACACACTGGCAGTGTTTAGCCAAATAGCCATTAAATATGTCTTACTATACTATTTTCTCTACGAGCAGTCATAATAATAGGAACTAAGTAATTCACTAAATGTTGCTAAGAAAAGAGAAACTATGTAGTGTCAAAACTGATCAATTTGCTATGTCATGGTCATGGCAATCTTTGTGAACGACTGTATTGCTGTGATGTTGTATTTTCATTGGATATAAACTTGATAAAAAAAAATCCGTGTCTGGATGGATAGCATTAAATAAATTATAGGTAGTAAAAATCTAATAAATTAATTAAAGTACTCGAATTGAAATAGTATATTTCATAACCAGTCCGGAAACTAGGCTTTTCCGGTGCGCGCACGACAGTTTGCGGTGTGAGGCGTAGCCGAACACCGGAAGTCGTGCAAGCACAGGAAAAGCTGTTTTTCGACGTGTAATGAACGATAGTTTTCATAATACCTGTCTGAAATCAACACAAACATAAAATTATTATAATTTTACGTATCCAAAATCATGTCATAATACATTTTGTATTAAAATGTAAACATTCGTTAAACTTGCAAGAGAAGCAAGACACAGGTATTTATTTAATATTCATCAAGCGTTGCTATGGAAATGTGTTTGTAGGCTTGGTTGTAATTGAATAGGCAGCTAATTTTGAAGTATTTGTGACAGGTAAGGTCAGAATAAATAAAATAATTTTACTTAATATTAGACTATTGACGCTAAAAATCTTGTAGACTGCATCGATGTATAATTTTAACCCAATTTATTATACTTTAAGCTTATTCTGTGACTAAATAACTGCAAATTTAGCACTTAAAATTAGGGAGCAGGAAAACTTTTCCCGCTCTCTAATTAGGGAGCGGGAAAATTTTTCCCGTGCGGGCGCACCGAAAAGACTTTCTTTCTTTGAGAGGTATTATGAAAAAATCTATTAAAGTACAGTAGTAGAAAAAAACGGCTAAAGCTGCTATTAATATTATAACGATTATTATATATATTTTATTTGTTTATTTTTCCAAAAATCTCATACATATTGGTTACAATACAAAATTTTGAAATCTAACCTAATTCGGAATAAAGTATGAATATCCACTGCAGCCGTTTCATTCGTACTTTATTTGCAAAACATTCACAGTAGTAAACATATAATTACATTAAAAACGTTATAATCACCAAAAAATCTAAAATTATGATCAAATTGCATGCAATAATCTTCTAGAGTAGAAATTATCCAATATTAACCCATGAAGGACGGAGTTTATGACAATTTTTATTTTGAATAAATCCAACATAAAAAAACAAGAATTATCTTAAAATATCCTTAAATTCAATAATATTCGATGTTGCCAGATGGCAACGCCATGCTCCTATGGCTACCTGTTCAAGTAATAACACGAAAATCTAAAGGAGAGGAAATATCGACAAATAAGCTACCTAGACCTGTGTACGGTATTTGGTCAAATAATACAGCGGAGGCGATAAATTTTGTTAACGTGTTTCCGGATATCTTGTGTAGGGTCCATGCTTTTTGTATGGTCCCACCTAGCATCCAGGTAATCAATCTCCAGTAGCTTTATTTTGCCCTCATACCGATTCTAAAGCGATTTATGTCCTCGTCCATCAGATCTGTGCCCCCCATTGCATGGTTATATTTTCCAATAAAACATGGACTAAATTATCCAGATACCAGATAATTTAGTTTTTGTATTGTGAACAACTCTTCACAAGCTATTGCGACCCTACACCATCACATGTTGACGCTACATTTACAAACATCGTTATCTAACCATCTCACAAGGATAATACCAGTTTCTCTATCAAGGATCAACTTAATGTCACCTCTCTTACGCCTCTGGCATGTTATTCTTTGAAACAATACGGTAGGTTTTGCAAATACTATTTTCGCATATTATTCCGGTAAGGGCAAACGCACTATTCTTTACGTGTGCCAAAAGGTGTAAGCTCGTAAATAAATTGTCGCAGTAAAATTTGCAAGGTAATTTCAATTTATCGAGCATTGCGACAAAGGTGCCGCACATGCCACAAAGACATTGTAATAAAAAGGATAAATCCTTGATAAACGTTTAAATTTACCAGATATCCGCTTTTAGTGTTTTACATACCTGGTAACCTAAACCAATCAGCTTCCCTCTGATGAATTGATTACAAGAGTGACGCCAAAAATATTTGACCATTGACTCGTCATAGTTCAGTTTAAATTCCGGAACGTAATATTGTTCGAATTTCTTTTGCAAACGATCGGCCAACGGTCTGGTCTTGTAGTTGAGTTCAAATTCCGGAATGTAATATTGTTCGAATTTCTTTTCCAAATGATCAGCTAACGGTCTCATCTTATAATATTTGTCTCTATAATCGATAGTTTTATTATTTGCAACATACACAGTGTAAAATCCCAGCTCATTGCATGGCACTCGTTACTATCTTATTCCCATGTCACCCTTCGTATGCCAGTAAAAAATTTTCCCTGGAAGCCATTATATTCTGAAAGAATCAAAATGGCAAGAAAACATCTAATTTCTCCTATTAATATTTGTGGATTGAGAAAGCTTTTAAATAGAGAATAACTCGTAGACTCGCTCAGGATATGGTTAATTACATCGTCGGCGTCGTCCAAAAACAATTCAAAGATCTATACCCGCGTTAAAGTTTTGCACTGTTCGTAACTCTGTTCTGGAAAATGTGTGTGGTTGTCAACTAAATCATCCTTTAGTCAGTCCAAGAAGTCGAACATCCGCTTTCTCCCTTCTGCTTCTTCAAAAACACATACTTTGTCTCCTTTTGGTCTTCTTCCTTGGTCTTCATCTTCCATTTTGTCTGCTTCTTTACAATACTTTTGCAGCTCAACTTTAACTTGCGGCTGTTTTCAACGAATCCCCCTACATCTTCCTTGTCAGAATCTTCATCTGTGGGGGCTCAATACGAATATTTATAACGTTGACAGTTTCATAAGCCATGTTTAAAGCCTCTTCTAAAGTCAAACACCCTTTAGAAGAAAAATCAATAGGATGCCAATAGACAAGGTGAAAACGAAATATTGCAAAAGTGGATTTATTTCGTGAGTTGCTAGCTATCGCAGTGAAGCATACTTATCTTTCTAGTGTAGCATCAATATTATTTGGGCCAGTAGAGTGTATTATTTATTCACAAGCGATTTCTACAATTAGGTACTTACTCAAATTGTATATCCTTTTAACCAATGAAAGTACGATGCGAAAAATATTTTACAAACACAAACGAAATAAGTTCATGTAACACACAGATCTTAGGACCACTTGTTTTCTGCTGGTCAAGCACATGCATGGAATCATAACAATCTTGCAACCCCACAATAAGAAGGTTTGTGCACAATGTTGCCATATGGCAATACTAGCAGTGTTGGGGTTTTAATTTAGCTTATATCATATACTTTATGCGTTGTTAGTTTTGATGTTTGACAAATCCATTTTATTCAGTTAAAAATGTATTAAAACAGGCAGGTTTTAATATCTTGTGGAATAAAATGTTAAATATGTACAGCTAAAGTTTGCATAACCGATGGCCAATTAGTTTGATTGGTTTAAAGGCAAATGTCCATTTACACTAACCTTAACCGCTTTGCTGAAGTATTACGATGTGGGGATCGTTAAAAATAGCACTTAGCTTCATTTTTCTAACTGAAGCGCAACATGATTTTCTTTGTTATTGCACATCATTTGTTATCCTCAGATATTTGTAATTTGTATTATATAAATGCTCGTGTATTTATTAAATGTTGTTTTTACGCTTGATCAACCTCTCAAAAGCGAATCATGTAAACTACTTTTATTATATTAGATTACCCTTGTGCTTAATGCTATCTTATTTTAAAGAAATAATGATAGATCAGTTATTAGAGACCGTTTATTTTTTACTTCAATATTTGTCTCTAAATTCTCCTGTAAACACTTTAATTCTAAACGCCTATTCAAAATCAGATTAGCTTGGGCTTCCTGTTCCATTTATGAATAATTTCTCGCAAATCTGTTTATCTCTTCAACGGGTTGTAAATCTCCGTCGCCGCGCCGTGTTGCCAAGATCTTTTTGCATGTAAAACGAAAATAGGGACAGCGGCTTGGATCATGCAACCGGTCATTATTGTTTTCTAAGGCTATGTGAATCTCATTTGCCAAAGTGATTTGGCTAATGGCGGTTTACGATATGGAAATAAAATTAATTGAAATATTTCAGCGTCCAATCAAATGATTAAAATATGTTTTATCAAAAGAGAGCTCGAAAAAAGGATGCCCTTGAAAGTCCCAAAGAAAGAAAACGAAGCAGTCTCGTTAGTGTCGATCCAAGTGAAAGATATCTTTTTGTGATGAGGTAGAGGAAATACTCTCTAAAATTCAACATCGATAATTGCCAGGATTTTCTTTCAAGTAGATTTCGTATTGGTTCGAATAATTGCTGGTTCCTGGTCGCAGCGCGTACTAAATCTAATATGTCGTGTCGATGATTTTGACATCGCGGGATCTAGGAAAGAGTCGCTAGTATGTTTGTTTTAAATAAATGTTGGGTCGAAACGTTATTTTCTTTCTGTTAGCTCGTGTAATTAATTGGAATGGGCTTCGGTATATTAAAATTCTGGGTTTCTATTTTCGAAATAGGTTAGAAAATTATTGGATATGGCATGTGACATGCGAGTAATCTTTCGATTGGTCAGTCGGAATTCTTGAAATGGGGATTTTAGAGGAGGTTCCTGTGGTTAACGTTGGTTTCTCGATTTTCCACTAACGTCACTCTATTTCTATGGAAATCTAATTGATTTTAACTTTTGTGGGATTTTCCAAACGAACGATTTTTGGAGTTTCAGGCTTTTCCTTTGCCTTATCTTCGTTTAGTTGTTTGTTAGTGCCTGGAACTCAATCCTTAATGGGATTTCGGTACCGGTTTTTTTCAGGTGAGTTGACTTTGGTTTTTAGTGTCCTCCATTTCGAGAAAAAGAGCCACGTAAATAGTTCCTCATTCCGTTTTAATTTTTCTTACAGAGGCTTTTGTCATCCATATTTTGCGGCAGCCTAGCGATTTCGGCGTTGAGCAGATAAGGTCCTTTACAGGTAAAATATTGATTTTTTTTTGTTTTCTGTAGATTATTTTAATGGCTCTGATTGTAAATGTTTTTTGGTGATGAGCAGATCCTTGAATATATTGATGTTTCACAGGGTCCTACCGACGGCCTTCCTTTTTCTTGGATAAGCCTGACCAGGAATCAAGTTTTCTGCTGGTCTTTTGACTCGGCTATCTCCGGCTACACGTAGAGTTCTTCTTTCTTCGATCTAAGAAGTGACTTGCATTGTGCACGTTTCCTTCCTGGAGATGGATATGTCGAGAGCCACTGCACGAGATTCGCCGTAGCTCTCGATTGCTTTGATCCACAGGTAGGTCACGTAAGTCGAGAAATCTCCTGTTGATCTGTGCTTGCGGAAGCCATATGGCCAATCGCTTGTAAAGCCTGCCGATTCGAGATATTTTAACAGCTGTTCGTTGATGTAAAAGTCAATAATAAATAAGAATTTTTTTTTGTTACCGAATTGAAAGAAAGATGTCTTCTTTTTGAACATCAGATTTAATCAAGCTTAAAATTTTATCAAAACAATCAGATATCGATGTCGTTCGAAAATATATGTAGAATTGTTTGGGATTTCTTCGTAGTTTGGAAACCAGAGTATGATATTTTCCATACATTTTTTCCTAGAAGATAATATTTAAATGTAGGTATAAGAATAGTATTGTTGGAATAACGAATTCTTACCTCATGCTTCTTTCATCTTCAGCTAAAACTATCAATACCAACTTTTTTTCTACATCAGAGGAGATTTTCCCAAAGCTGATACAGATTCAGATGAGTGACTGGTTTACAACCAACCGACTAACTCTAAATTGAACTAAAACAGAACAGGTTATTTTCTCACTTAGGCAACATGAGGTGGCCGACAATCCTCAGCGGGTTAGATTTCTGGGAGTCACTCTGGACTCTAAACTCACTTTTGAAAATCATGTAGACATCATTTCCAGGAAAGTGGCTTCTGGAATCTTTGTGCTGCGGAACTTGTCAAAGAATACTGAACAAAATATATGTCTTACAGCTTATTATGCTCTGGTTCACTCGGTATGTGTATATGGCTGCTTGCCTGGGGACACTCGAGTCATGCTGATAGGGTTTTCGGCCTGCAGCGGAGGGCAGTCCGGGTTGTCGCTCAGGCCGGATATCGTGATGATGCAAGGCCACTTTTTAGAAAACTAAATGTCCTAACACTACCAGGACATTATATTTATGAGTCATTGATTTATGCCCGTAATAATTCGGAAAAATACGGTAGAGTGGATGAGCAACATCACTATAACACAAGAACGCATAATGACCTACGTATACAGTTTCTAAGGCTGGGAAGGTCCTGGAGTGCCACGCTGCATAGTGCCCCTGCATTTTACAACAGGCTTATCGAGGTGAGGGAACTGCCAATAAAACGATTTAAAGCTGTGAATAAAGAATATTTATTGAACAAAGTATTTTATAGTGTTGATGACTTTTTAAATTGTAATGTATCAAAGGCTGACTTGTTGTTCTAGTTAGTCTGCTTGATTCATTTGAGTGCGGTGTTTATTATTGTGTGTAATTGAGTTGACAGTCTCATCAATTTTATGTCCTGTAATTTGTAGGTTTAAGTCTATTTTATATTTTTATTTGTAGTTTTATTCCTTAAGTTTTACCTAACTAACTTTTGATGATTGTTAAGACTTTGAAGTTTTTGTCATGAATAAATCTATTGTCTATTGTCTATTTACTGCACGGCTTCCGAAGTACAAGTACGGCGCTAATGCGAATATGAAGAAAAAACGTTTCAGCAGAGCTGCGATAATTAGCGCTACTGCAATATCGCGATAAATTAAATTTTCACCGATATTAGTTGTATCAGCGGAAACTTACTTTTGAAACAATATTCTGGCAGTATTGTCGTCCCTATTTTGTTTGATCTACAAGAAACTCTAAACGCGATCGGAATTCTGTTTGAATATATCTTTTCTTCTTTAATTAATAGTTTATCTTTACCTCGGCTTGTCATTGCTATATTGCTAATCTATAACTAACTTTGAGAGAATACATTCGAACCATCGTATCCAAGTATGCAGCGATGAAATTCCGAAGCCAAGAAAATTATTAATTATTATTACAGTTTCATTTAAGACTTTGTTACTATCGTTCATCTCGATAGGAGAAGCACCACATAAATATCACTGTAGGGATGATGTGTTGGTAATGCAATTAATCGTCCTATTATAATCAACCATTGCAATAAAGAGCAAATATTTGACCAAAATTACCGAATTACTTTTTACTTTAAAATGTGTCTGAGACAAATTGAACATTTCTTAGTCTAAATATATATTTCTTTCAAATTTCCATAATCCCTTTTAAGCAAATATTTTTAAAGGCCGACAATACATATTAGTTAGAGGATTGAGGTTAAACCATAATATTTTTTTTCTTTTGGCTATATAATTGAAAAAAAAACCGCACATGGAAGCAGCAAATTATTTTCACTGCAATTACCAACAAATGTGTGTTTATACACATTTTGTCCACTACTTCCATCCAATCCGAACTTAGTTATTAGCGAAAAATATAGGTTTTCTAAATTTTGGTTTTAACAGCCAAAATAGGCAAAAGCTTCGAAAATGTAGAGTTATAAGCACAGAATGCTCTTGTGCTTAAATTTCTCATGGATAAAAAAACTCTTTTTTCTTCCTTACTTTGTTGAAATTAGAATGTCACATTCCCTCTCTGTTCATTAGCAGCAGAGAGTCAGATTAAAGCTAAAATAAAATAATGTTAAAGTAATATGAACAATAAAAAAATTAAATGAGTTCAAGACCAGTAAATAGAAATTAGTTATTTAAGGAAAGGCAGTATAGAAGAGTGTGAAAATCCTACAGCTCAGTGAGAGATCGGTTCGGCTAAGAACGCCAGCAGCTCTCTGCCGCTACCCACTAACCCAAACTAACTCAAACTACATATGATGTGCTAGGTACCATTTTTCAATAACTAAAAAAATTAACAAATAAATTTGCAAGTAATTTGCGAGATATTAAACAAGAAAAGAATATCACGCTTATTGAGAAATTATGGTTAACATGTAATATGTCGTCAGGTGTTCACAGTAGGGATATATGGATATGGTGACGCTCCCGGGATCAAACCATATCGGAGGTAAACTCTGGTCCATTCGACGTCTGCTTTGGCACTGACGACTCGTCAGGCTCTTGCGAAGAGAATACGCAGCTAATCGCCTCAGGAATGGAAGCATGGATCGCAAATTCCATCAAGTTACCGTCAAAAGAAAAGCAGTGGTTCGACAGAAAATGCAAAAGAGCCGTAGGTAGGAAGCAATATAAGTACTGGCAGCAAAATCAGACCGCTGAATTCGCAGTTATTTTACCGAAGCGGGAAACGAATGCAAACGTGTGATTGACAAAACTAAGGGCAAACACAATCAAAGAACTAGCAATAAACAATTGCAACTCCCCAGTGGCTCCAGGAATTTCTTGTCGGTAGCAAAGGTAGTAACTAACACCTTTACAAAACCGTCTCTTCCAACTTTGACAGATGAACGCTGCGTCACGGCGACTAGAGCTAAGGAAAAAGCCAACATGCTCGCTGAAATGATTTCATCGCACTCTACCTTACGCGTCCCCCAACGCAAGGCTCTCCCCACCATAACCAATATTGACACTACCATGACAGAAATTAAGTTTCACCACCGTGACATTCGTAAAATCCTCAAAGTGCTAGCTACGCAAAAGGCATCAGGGCCGGAGGGAATACCTGCCATTGTATTAAAGAACTGCTCCAATGAACTAACACCCGTTTTTTTCAGCATTTTCTCTCTGTCTTACCGAAAAGGACAAGGAAACCACTCCTTCAAACTATCGGCCCAGATGCCTTGCTTCCAATAATCTCCAAAGTTATGAAACGTGTAGTCAATCAGCAACTACTCAAGTACCTCGAGACCAACAGAACAATTAGCGTTAACTAATAAGTCTCCCTAAAACAGAGATCGACCGGAGATATTTTGGCTTTTGTCACTCATATATGGAGTAGGGCAGTTGAAAGCTACGGAGAATCTCGAGCAATTGCGTTGGATATTTCGGAGGCATTTCACAATGTTTGGCGTGACGGATTGCTCAACAAACTGTCGTCCTTTGAACTTCCAGCGTCTCTCTGCAGCTGGCTTGCCAGTTACCTAATGAAAGGAACTCTGCACGTGCAGTTGATGGACACATCTGAGACACATTCACTATTAATGCGGGAGTGTTTCAGGGTGCAATATTTTCCCCAACTCGGATCCTCATCTATATTAATGACCTGCTGATCGAAAGCAATAATCCTATTTACAGTTTTGCAGAAGACAGTACCCTCGTCTCCCTATTTAGATCAGAAAAACCTTACCAGCCACTGAGACTTATCACCACAGACAGGAGCAGATTAAAAGAATTAATCAAGATATGCACTCGGATGACACTTCGTGCTAAATAACCGCCTCGTTTGAATTCCGGTACTTTCAACACTCGTTATTTAATATATTATCACAGGCATTGCTAAGAAATTGTTGCAAATCTTGTCAAATATAAATATTTTAGCTGATGACCTCCTGGAAAACTAGACAGAGATACCACATCTAAAATTATCTTTCTTGGAAGTAGCATATAATGTGCTTATGATAAAAAAGCTAAAAAGTCAATTAGTTAAACCTTTAACTAAACTTCATCATTTAGTGAAAATTTACATCCAACATCTATAAAAGTATCAAATCTCATCAATAATTTTTTTAAATATATTTCTTAGAGAATTCGTCTTCGGCATTCGCCTTTCGCATATTCCATGCCCAGTTCTTCTGCATTATTTAAATTAAATTTGTTGTAATTGCTGATAGGTCCATTAGCACATTTTTACCACTTAAAAATTATTTTTGACATAAACAATCTAGCTTTTGCTCGTTCAAAATCTAAACGAAGAAAAGAAAAATATTTAACAGCATAAAACCAAGGATTGAATTTTAATTCTACTTGAGATATGAAGATATTTTGTAACTTTAGGAACCACTAACATCATGAGAGGCGCGGAAAAGTTTAAATATTAAAACTTCACAAATACCTGACTTAGAACTTACTCTTCATCCCACAACATACAACACAATGTTCATTTCAGCAATATTTGAAGTTTAGAAATTTCATATTATGAGAGATACTTATCTCAAAAGCCGAGACACCGACACAAGAACGCTGCAATTAGTTTCTGTCGCTGACGTTATCTCTCCCCTTTTTCCCGGAAGATATAAATAGGTTTTGATGGGAATAAGAACAAGAAAATAGTGAATGTCGACGAC
>JAEQML010080710.1:0-11499 GCA_016904865.1 Pissodes strobi | reverse complement strand
ATATATATATATACAGTGTGTCCGCGGATGGAGTGCACAAGAGGAAAAAATTCTTTATTTTTCATTTTACCACAAAAAGTCATTCTTTATAAAAAGTTCTGCTTGTCGAGAAAATCAATTTACAATATAAAAATTTTCAATCAGATGTACCGGGTGGCCTACTAAGGATGGCACTCGGCTATATCTTGAAAAGTAATTGTCGTAAAGACTTACGGTAAAAAAAATTATGAGTCAAGCGACCAAGAGAAAATATTCGAAATTATTTTTAAGATTCCAAAATGGCCGGCAGGGGGCGTTATATCCATCTTAAATTTTAAAACCCGTTTTTTCCAAATTTTTCTTAAATTAAAGATAGTAGAATGCATTGTCATTTTAAAGCCGAAATAAATTCGATTCTTTTTTGTTAAACACGTTTTGCTCTCTCCCTTTAAGGAAAGTGGTGAGGGTGTTCGAACATTTTCGGAAATAAATGTCAATAACTTCAAAATGATTGAACAAATCTTAATAAGCTTAGAGTCATTGAAAAGGGCTTTCCTTAAGCTATCAACCGTGCCTTGAGTGGGGTGATTGCGATTTCTTCACTAGCCGCTAGAGGTCGTTTTCTGTCATAACCGAAAATAAATCAGATTGTCTCAATAAATTTAAATGCAACGATACTAATTTTTTAAAACAAAATATAGCCAAATGAATGCCTAATTCGTTTAATAGGTTTATGGATAGGTGAAAACACTCTCAGCGGTAAATTTATTAGGTTAGCGGGAAAGTCTGTGGAGGTAGGAGGTAGCTATGTAGAATAATTTTAAATATTCCAATTTTCGAAATTTGTATTTAGACTTTATGTTACTTTATAAACAACTTGTTTTATAACATTTTTGATAAAAGTAATAAATAATAGTACTTCTCTCTTGAGGCATTTTCTATTTTTTCTAATTTATTACCACCCTGTTCACCTGATTGAAAAAATGTATATTGTATATTGCTTTTCTCGACAAGCAGAACTTTTTATAAAGAATGACTTTTTGTTGTAAAATGAAAAATAAAGAATTTTTTCCTCTTGTGCACTCCATCCGCGGACACACTGTATATATATAGATGTAAACAAATCTGTATTCTGTATTTTGCATATGTGTATTCTGCCTAGAACTAGGGGATCGTCTGCTGGGCGGTGCAACCAGCACTTATAGTGCAAACAAAAATAAAACGCACAATATTTTTCACCGCTGGATTGCTTAGTGAGTTGGGAATTCCGAACGTGATTTCAGTTTTTATTCTTAACTGTTGTGTATATGAAGGAATGCTGAGAATTTTGTGTCGTTGAAGGCCTCAGGCACTTTTAGATTACCCAATCATGGATTAGTAAGTCAGCAAAAAGCTGTTACATAAGCAACTGAAAATCTTCAATCATCTACAGAGGAAGGAAGGAGAAGAATAAAATAAGAGTTGCGTACCTCAATTATGCCTTTATTCAATACAAGAATATTTTAATAAATTTCACAAAATATTGAATTTTATGTTAAGTATATTGAATTTCATTTAATGACGAACAAATGCTGTATTTGACAATCTGAAATTGTGAAATGACGTCTTAGATTTTCATTCAGATTTGTTTTATATGAACATTGTAAGCAATGAAACCACCGAATTTGCTCAGCAGTTCCATGTGCCTTCATGTGGTTTCTTAGATCGTTTATCCATTTTGTTTTATATGAACCATTTAAACAATGAAACAATTGGACTTGATCAGCAGGCTTATGAATTCTGGAATGCAATGTTAAACTACTTTTGTAGATTGTTTTATAGGGACACTCCAGACATCTATGTCAAACTCTAGCGTCTTCATCATGTTGATCAGCAGTTCTATGTGTCTTCATGTGGTTTCCTAGATCGTTTTTCCATTTTGTCTTATAAGTACAATTTAAACAATGAAACCAACGGACTTGATCAGCAGGCTTATGAATTATGGAATGCAATGTTAACCTACTCTTGTAGATTGTTTTATAGGGACATTCCGGACATTTATGCCAAACTCTTGCGTCTTCACCATGTTGATCAGCAGTTCTATGTGCCTTCACGTGGTTTCTTACAGCGTGTTTCCATTTTGTTTTAAATGAACAATTTAAACAATGAAACCATTGGATTTGATCAACAGACTTATGAATTTTGGTATGCACTGGTAAATTATGTTTATAGATTGTTTTATAGGGACACTCCGGACATTTATGCCAAGCTCTGGCGTCTTCACCATGTTGCTCAGCAGTTCTATGTATCTTCATGTGACGTCTTAGATTTTGTTTCAGATTTGTTTTATATGAACATTGTAAACAATGAAACCACTGGATTTGCTGAGCAGTTCCATGTGCCTTCATGTGGTTTCTTAGACCGTTTTTCCATTTTGATTTATAAGTACAATTTAAACAATGAAACCATCGGACTTGATCCGCAGGCTTATGAATTATGGAATGTGATGTTAAACTACCTTTGTAGATTGTTTTAAAGGGACACTTTGAACATTTAAGCCAACTTTTTGTGCCTTCGTTTTGGTGATTAATCAGCTGCCTTTTGAAATGATCCTTTAATATTTCATTCCTTGGAGTTTCATAAGAATGCTTTAAAGGCTCGACTGAATGCTGTTTGATATCACCTTTGCAATTCGATTGGTAAATACGTTCAGGGCATGTGTGCAGAGTAGGTTTATGGGCAAGTTCGCAGTTTAGTAACCTGAAAAAATATAAAACCATTAAAAAAAATTACATAAATTATGTATGAGTGCATCTTTACACAGGACTATCATTAATATTTTCCTTCACATTAAAAGGCATTTGACAGTCATGATGGAATGATGTATTTTTTGAGTAGGGTTGCCACCATTTTGCAGAGTAAAAAAAAACGTTTAGACGCAAAAATTTAAAATAATGCCATGAAAAATGACATTCAGTGTGACGTCCTCCACGCTCAATGCAAATAAAAGTCTTTTTACTAACGCGCATAACTACGTTTTAACAAACTGGGGATAACAAACACGAATACTGTTTTATAAATGTTGCACATTTGTAAATGGTTTATACCTATGCAGTTTTTGTTTGAAGTAACCCCACAGGAGTCAAGTCGGGGGACCTAGGTGGCCAGTAAATTTCCATATCACGTACTATAACTTTGCCCCTAAATAAATGGTTAAGATACTCTTTCCCTTCAACCGTCTTATGAACTGATGCGTCATCATGTTGATACCATAAATGACTTCTGATGTTTAAAGGCATGTTATCCAAAACCTCGCTAATTTCATTGCGTAAAAAAGTATGGTACGTACCTCTGTGCTGTGAGGTTTTCTTTGAAGAAATAAGGTCCAATAATTGGGTTAAATATTCCACACCAAACGTTTGTCTTGAATGAATACTGGTCGCGACATTCGATTGTAAATTGAGGATTTTCCTGACTGAGAACTTACAGTGCCGTTTGATGTGAAGGAGTGAAGGTAGGTTCGCCGGTCCGTAAAATTTGAAGAGGAGGAAATACATTTTCTTCGCTTTCTTCTTTATACCAAAAGGAAAATCCCAAACAAATGTTAAAATCACGTTTTTTTTTAAGTATTTATAAATATAGGTTTGTAAGCTCGAATTTTTTTTTGTAACATTTTTCTGGTATATACTCTCTCTTTTATAACCTGGTGCTTCATAAATATTAGAAATACTAGTTTGTCCTTGCTCTATAACATTCAAACAGATATTGTATTGTGCTTCATCGTCGTACTTACTTGGGACATGATGTTTCCTAAAATTATTTTCTACCGCACCAGTCGATTTAAATTTGGCGATTATTCTTGACACAGTACTATGCTGAATATATTGTCCCGGATGACGTTCATCAAAAATTTCAGCTGCCCTGCGGTACGGTGTATTCTCACCACATATCAGAACAATTTCAATTTTTTAGGGTAGAGACAACATTTTGAACAATTAAAATAAGCAACAATATTCTGACATTTAAATCAACAGTTTGACTTTAGCAGCTATACCACCTCTTTCTTTTGTTGCCATAGCCTACTCAAATTTGATAAATTTCCATTCTTTTGTGTCCATGCGTAGATATCATAACAAAAATAATTATTTCCGATACCTTGTATAAAAATAGCAAAATTATTGAGGCATTAACAGCCTTATTAAAAGCGTTCCTAACTTTTAGGATACGTCCTTTATTTAAAAATGTAATGCGTTAACTCCATTAATTTGTATAGGAGTGGATAAGCAATAGCCGCCTGTCGCACTACTCAAAAGTGGCAACCTATGGGCGAAAAAACAGGTTTCTGCGCATGACAAAATCGACGCAAAATGGAAAAACGCAAACAAAGGTGATACCGTTTTGTCATGCGCACTAAAACACTTGCCGTCTCAGCAGGCGTCGGTCAGGATCGAACTTGGCTTTTGTCTTTGACGTGTTTTCGTTTTGACGGCGCGGCGTTTTGAGTTAATAATTCGAGTTCGATTCGAGGCAAAATACCCGGCATCTCCTATTTCAAGTAAGTCTAATTATTATAAGTATTACTTATTTATACCTTATTGTTTGTTTCACTACGCTAACTGGGGCCTATTTTACAATCGGCAAGACTCCTCTACCGAATATTTGGTGAAATAATCACTTTCGAAGTCCGGGCCTGCCTATTTACCTTCACGGTGCAACAGCTAGCTCCTACTAATTTTCTAATGCGCAAGTTCAAATTGAAGTTTCTTTGTTTACATTTCGCGGTCGTAAATTTGCCATGTTTGGTCTATTTATTGCTTATCCACTCCTATACAAATCAATGGTTAACTCTTGCTCTTGAAACCCCAAAAGATATGACAACTTTGCACCGATGGTGTTGACATTTTGATAGCGTAATTTCGATTTTTGCCATTACGTAGATTTTGGAATGATAATAAACCTAAAAATGGAAAAGTAGGAGGGGTATTTAAGTAGTAAATGTGTTAACATCTATTGATTCTACATATTTGTCGAAATACCGATTTCAGACATGAAAAATGAGGACAATTTTTTTTTTCTCAAGAACTTAAAATATGGTTTATAGGCGAAAAATTGCAAGAGAAACAACTTTTTCAAATATATTTTTTTAAATTACGTCAAAAATTGACATTTCCTCCATTTTTTTGAAAAAACTGTCAAATTTGACAGCCCTAATTCATTTGATTGAACTTGGCTAAATCGTTTGTAATTATTTTTGAAGCAAAAACGATTGGCGTAGTCAAAATGTACCTAAAGCCCTGACCCATTTCTACCTATTGATATGCATCATCCTGCTTTGTTGGCAAGTTTTAAGTGTGGATGTGAATATGAGCCAATCACAAATAGGAAATTTAACTTTAAAAAGGCAAATTATCTTCTGATGTATGATATAATCCAGAAACAGCAATGGGGGGCTCTATATGAGAACGATAATATTGATGACGCGCTAGCCAAGTTTTATTCTATATTTTATGATATATTTATTCAGTGTGTTCCTTTGTCGACACAGGTCGGGAGAATGTTTCCTGTTTGGTACAATAGACATTATAGTACAACTACTGAAAAAAGAGAAATATTTCAGGAAATATAAACATACTTGATCTAATTACTGGTTAAACAAGTACAAACATATAAGGCGCTTAATTAAAGCTAAAATTAAATTTGCCTATAACGAGTATATGACAAGAGTAGAGATTGGCTTGCATGACAATCCAAAGTATTTCTGCTCGTACATTAAGCAACAGAAAAATACAACAGACATTCCATCAGAGGTCAGCTAGGATGATGTCTCCTATTCGGGTGCTAAAGGGATAGCAGATGGGTTTGCGCTTTATTTTAGCTCTGTGTTTTCTGTGGTTAAAGGTCTGGACTGTTGTAAGCGTGAGTGTAACAATCACTTTTGTGTTGTACCTATAACTGAGCATGAGATTCGTAAAGAGATAAAAAAAAGTTGAAGGGAAACATGGCCATAGGACCGGATGGCTTTCCGGGCTACATACTTAAAGGTTGCAGTGATTCGCTGCTGCACCCATTAGCGTTTCTCATTAATCTAAGTTTTCAAATTTCTACTTACCCAACTACCTGGCGAATAAGTCGTTTCAATATTTAAGGGGGGCAACAGACATGAGATCACTAACTACCGGCTTATTTCTATTGTGAGCGCTGTATCTAAGGTTTTCGAAATAGTCCTCTTCAATAGGACTTATGAAGAGGTAAAATTTAATGTTTCGCAACATCAACACGGCTTTCTTCCACAGAGGTCCACTATGACGAATTTAATTACTTTTTGTCAATATTTGCATGAATCATTTATTAACAAACGGCAAGTTGACGTAATTTTTACAGATATGGAGAAGGCCTTTGATAAGGTGAAATATAGCATTGTTATTCAATTAATGAGCAGAATGCATGTACCAGAGAACTTAGTTAATTTAATAAGATCCTACCTTACTGATAGGCAACAGTATGTTGCGACAAAAAGGGCAAAGTCCTCTGTATATGGTAGTACATCAGGAGTTCCACAGGGTTCTAACTTGGGACCTCTTTTTTTTCTGATTGCAATTAATGGACTGTGTCAGGTTGCGAGACACGCCCGGACTTTGTTATTTGCTGACGACTTCAAGCTATTTTTGGAAATCTTGCCAGAGGATGATTGTGATTTCTTGCAACATGATTCGAATGGTGTTGTCGAATGGTGTGCTGACAATGGCTTTATTTTAAACGGTAAAAAATGCACCACAATGACGTTTTCCCTGAATAAGAATCCAATTATTAGTAGATATAGCATTAATGGAACAGTTTTAGAACAGACTTCTAGTCATAAGGACCTAGAAGTTATTTTCGATGGTTCTTTATCATTCACGGGTCACATTGCTGAAAAGATTAATGATGCTCATAGGGTGATGGGGTTCGTCGTCAGACCCACCAAACGGTTCAGTGTGTATGTTTGACATTCTGGTATTACCTAGGCTGGAATATGGAAGTATAATCTGGTCGCCCCATTATGAAGACTGACCGAAATCAAATGTGCAGGGATATGACCAGTATGCTTTGTTAAGTTTAATAGATTGACACTGGAAAATAGGCGAATTAAAATTTGCTTAATGGTTTTGTATAAACTTCTCGACAATCGCATTGACTCCATGGACATCGTATCACAGCTGCCATTTACAGTTAATCGTGTCAGCACTAGACAGAGGAAAACATTCTATTTAGATTTTTCGAGAATCAACGTATACAAAAATTCTCTTATTTATCGTATGTGTGATATCTTTAACACTTATGCTAGTGACATAGATATAACAGTTACCAATCTAGAACGCTTTGCAAGAATTGTAGAACAAAAGTTGCTTGCTGCTCAAGCTCCGCGGATGATAGTTGGATATGTGAATGTATTTTCGGATTTATGTAACAGCATACTTTTGTGTGGTGGAAGTTTCGAGTGGTGTTATTTTATGTTAGTTAGAATAGGTGGTATCTGTAAATGGCATTGCTGTAGATACTGTATTAAATAAATAAATAAATAAAATACAGGAGCCACAGGTACCCCGAATGATTCGGCACTACAAATCTGCAAAGCGTGTCATTCGCGAGTTTCATCTTTCTTTTCATTGGAAAGATGTCTACTCTAGGAATCTCTCTGAATCTGCTAATGAGATAACTCTAGTTATCCTACCTAGCATGAAAACTTTCATCCCCTCTTTTATTTATTTATTTATTAACGGAATCCATAAACATTGTAGTCATTAAAATATACATACACAATATAATAAATTACATTCAAATTACGTAAAAAGTATCACATATCACAAAACAAAATCACAGTAACTACACTAAATCTATTAACACAGCCAAGAACTACTTACAAGGGAACAATTGAGGATAGAATATTTTACAAAATTTGTTTAAGTTTGTCCTTAAAGCTACCAAATTTAGAGTCAAACAAATTTATTTGTCCCAGCAGACCATTAGCCCTGCGAACCAGTCGTGTAGTTGGTTCATTCATGCCATAGTTAGTGTGGTGAAATGGTACCATAAAAGTTTCTGACTGTTATTGCGAGAAGGAACTCTAAGTTTAAAATGTGACAACAATTGAGGACAGTCTATAGCAGCATTTATTACCTTATGTAAAAAAACATAGATCTAGTAGAATTCTTCTTGATTCTAGTGTTGGCAAATTTAGACTATCCCTTACCCATTGATAGTTATATGCATCCCTATGAAATCCACTCCTAAATGCAGCAAATCTCAATCAAGGTGTTCAATGTAACAATTGTAAGATGGGGACCAAACAACTGACCCATACTCCAAAAATGGCCTAACAAGGGAGCAATAAAGCATTCTAAAAGTAAACAAGGACAAGTCAACAGTTGAACGCTGAACAAAACCAAGCACCTTCATTACCCTATTTGTTACTTGATTGATGTGGCTCTCAAATGATAATTTTGAGTCCATCCAGATTCCCAAGTCAGAGACATTGGAGAGTTATTTATTGAATAAATAAAATTTCTAGTTTTTCTTTGCCTTGAAAAAGTAATCTTATGGCATTTGTTAATATTAAGTGACATTTTGTTTAAAGTACACCAATCAAAAAACGATTGAAGATCCTCCTGCAGAAGAACAGCATCATTCAAAGACTCAATGCTTCTAAACAGTTTTACAACATCTGCGAACATCAAAACACTGCAATTTTTTAGATAGTCCACCAAATCAATCAAGAAAAGGCAAAACAAAACAGGGCCACAATGGGAACCCTGTGGTACCTCTAGCGGCACACATATTTCCTCCGATAATGAGCCTCCAAGATCGACCACCTGAGTTCTTCCTCCAACAAACTCCGATATCCATTGAAGAAGAAGGGTAACAATACCTAAAGCCTTTAGTTTTTCTAAGAGGACCCCATGATTGACTCGATGAAAAGCTTTAGAGAAATCTGTATAAATCGAGTCAACCTGAGATCCCCTCTCCAAACTATTGTATATGTGATTAACATATAAAACCAAATTGACATCAGCTGATCTTCCCTTCACAAATCCAAATTGTTCCAGATTAAAAACAGTTCTAAAATTCCATGCTATTTTCCTACCAACAAGACAATCCAGTAATTTTGGTAACTCTGATTGGTTACAAACCGCACGATAGTTGGTCATATCACTTCTATTACCAGATTTAAAAATCGGTTTTAAAAAGCTTTTCTTCCAAGGGGCCGGAAAACAACCCGAACTAAGAGCAGAGTTAAAAATAATCCATGAGTCTCGTAACTGTACACATTGTTTAAGAAAAAATGCTGGGATTCCTTCTGGTCCGGAACACATCCTATTCTTAGAGGGAACAATAACATCATATACTTCTGTTACTGACAATGATACAGCACTTAAACAAATTGAATTTTCAAAATTAAAAGAAGGTACAGTATTGATTTGTTCATCTGAGTATACCAAAGAAAAGCACTCAGCAAACATATTTGCAGTGTCCTTGGCATTCAAGCTAACCTTGCCATTATAGGTCATTCTAGAAGGGATATTAAATGTCCCTCTTTTACTTTGGATAAATGACCAAAAAATACTTTGGATCCGCAGAAAGGTTGCTCTCCACTCTATTGATGTACTGTTCATAACAAGCATCTCTCAAAACTTCACACTGATATCTTAAGGACATAAAATACTCATAATCCACCTGCAACCCACTAATCCTAAACTTCTTATGTATTTGTTTTTTCTCTATAATCAAATGGCGAAGTTCAGAAGAAGAACCAAGACAGAAAAGTAGAAGTTTTATATTTCTTTAGAGGGATAAATTGTTCAATTAAAGAGTATATAATATCATAAAATAAAGTTACAATTTCATTACTTGTTTTATTACTAAACAAAGCATCCCAATCTATGCTAGCCAAATGATAATTAATTGAAAGAAAATCACCATTTTTAAAATCATAAAATTATTCTTCATAATTCATTACCTCACAGTCTTCATCACAATAAATGTCAAAGCTAATAGCTGTGTGATGTAAGCTACTTTCAAAAATTGTTTCTACAGCAAGTCTTACCTCAATAGATTTCAAACTAGTAAATACCAGATCCAAAAGAACTCCATTGTTATTCAAAACAATATTTTTTTTGAAAGAAATTGTGGAAACTAAAATAGTTGGCAATAATATTTACCGAGTCATTATGCTTATAATCGGCAGTTAGACCCAGTTCATCATTACCCCATCTAACCTGAGGCAAGTTATAATCTCCTGCCAAGACAAACAAACTATCAGAATACTCATCAACTACATAATCTAGACAATCACAATGTGCTACATAAGCATGGTAAGACGATGGAGATGGTATATAGACACAGCCAACAACAAAAGATTGATTTTTTACACTGAACGTTAAGTAAACCTGATAAATATCAGCTTCAACAGAGGGAATAATATTTTTTTGTGTGAATTAATGTTTTTAGCTGCGATCTTTTATGAAACGTATCTCAAACAATAAATCATGATTTGAAGAGCAGTCAATGCTAAAAATGCCGCCTACCACAAATGGCGCCGAGATTCGACAGTCGAAAATCGCAATATTTTCATCACGACTAGAAACCAGTGTAAGCGGACCATACGAGAGCACGCAGCAAGGAGGGATATAACGAGCAGATCAAAAACAAGCTTTTCCACTAACCTAATGGATCAAGATCCTTTTAGTCAGTTGCCAAAGCTATCAATCAGGGTTTCTCAAAGATTGTCAATCCCACAACTGACCAAAGATAATGGCTCTATAGCGGAAACGGCCAAAGAAAAATCGAATATTCTTGTCGAAATATTTGTATCAAATTCTACCTTAGATCATCAAGGAAAGACCCTCCCAACTATCCCGAAAGTGAATTCATAAATGCTAGGTCTGGTATTTCACCAACGCGAAGTGAATCGAATACTCAAAGGCCTATACACTAACAAGGCCATAGGACCGGATGTCATTCCCGAAATAGTGCTTAAGAGATGTGCTGCTGAAGTAACAGCTCCACTATGCAGGCTTTTCACCATATCAAACAGAACTGCATGTTTTCCTTCTAGCTGGAAATGCACTCAGATGCAACCAACAGTGGCGTGCCCATGGGGAGGGGGAGGTTTTGGGTGTTCTGAAATTTTCAAACAAAAAAGTGAAGAAAATGGAAAATAAAAGAAAAAAATTGAGAAAAGATATACTTATTCTTGAATTTCAGCTAACACTACAAATACTTGATAAAATCTTTATCATTAGTTTGCCACTATGCAAAAGTTTGCAAACAATAAATACAGATTGGGATAGCGCTGTTGCCCTTGCAGAATGTGTCGGAAAATAATTTGCGTAACATTCGGAAAAAATGCTGAAAACGAATTTAAGCTTCAACCCATTAAACTCGTTGAGGTGCCTATCATGATGCGGTAAAGGTAATTCAGTTATTAATAGATCTAAAAGAAAATTTAGATACAAGACAATCTGCCCATATCTTAATGCCAGCAATTTGCGACTTTGCTTTTTG
>MU197005.1:0-10880 GCA_016904865.1 Pissodes strobi | reverse complement strand
TCGATGTAGTTAGTGTAAATATATTACTGGACAAATTGTATAATTTGGGATTTAGGGGAACTATATATAACCTTTTGAAAACATACCTGCAGGATAGAAAGCAGTATGTTAAGCTTGGTAATTATGTAAGTGAAGTGAAAACTTCTGAGTATGGAGTGCCCCAAGGATCGGTCCTTGGGCCACTTTTGTATTCACTCTATGTGTTAAGTTTAATGGAAGCAGGTCTAACACCTCAGTATTATGCATTTGCGGACGATACTGTCTTACTTTATACTCATGAAAATGTTCGGGATTTAGAGGGCATTGTTAATAGAGATTTAAAGAAATACACAGATTGGCTATTGTGCAATAAATTAAAGATCAATATAGATAAAACCAAAATCGTACTTTTCAAACAAAAAAATAAGGATATTGAAATGCCACATATTAAAATAAATGATTCTCTAATTGAACAGGTCACAAAAATTAAATATCTAGTGTTAGAAAATTAATCACACAAACGAAAATGTTCTTTGATTCACTATCCTTCCCGTCACTTTATTGACAAAACCAGGTATCGTCCTTGACTGCCACCCGCACTACCGACAGCGGTCGGTGTTTATTTAATAAAACGCTAATTCATTTCAAAATATGTATACAGGTTATCAAAAAAAATACAAATCTGTTCAAATGTTTATGGTTTCTAACACGGCCAATTCTGACACGGACTTCGCTCTCGAAGTCCATTATTTTCTCCAAAAAGTTACAAGGCATTGGCTTCGATTTCGACAATGGCTTCCTCATTGATGCTGTAAATAACAAAAAAAAATTGTAAATGCGCCAATAGCCCAACTTTCAACTCTAATCGCTTATTACTTGTAGCGCCTATGTTATCAACCTTGTTCACAAACTGCCGCGCTTTTAATACACCAATAAAATGAATAACATTAAATCTTTAAATATTATACACAGTACAAAATCTCAACAATGTATCCAACAAATACTCATGCATTACTAATAATACGAAACTCACATGCCTTCAATACTTACTTATTTATTACCAACAGTACAAAGCGTCTATGCTTTCAACACATATATATTAACAACAGTGTAAAGCGTCCATGCTTTCAACACTCATTCATATACATCAGTGCAAAGCGTCCATGCTTTCAACACTTACAATATTAACAGTGCAAAGCGTCCATGCTTTCAACACTTACGAATATTAACAGTGCAAAGCGTCCATGCTTTCAACACTACACATTTCTAACACGTGCCATGCCTAAATATTACAATATTACTAACCTTTTATCATTGTTGTCATCATCACCATCATCATCTAATACATCTAGCAGATCAGTCATGTCAACTGAGAGAGACCAGTCAGTCGGCCATCTTCTTAACTGCTCCTTAGCAGCTTTGGTAATGGTGGTTTTCCCAACCCTTTTTAGTTCGTAGCGACCCTCAGGAGTAGTACCCATGACTTCAAAGGGCCCTTGGAATTCGTAATTTAATTTACCTTGATGCATTTTGTCATCTCTATGCATCAACACAAAGTCTCCCTTGGCAAACTTAATACTGTCACGAGGCTTTTGGTTGGCATTGATCAAAGCATTTTTAGATTGATCAAGATGGTCGTTTATTCTTTTACGATCTAACTCTCTACTTCTAATCGGGTGAAGGTCCATATTTAGATTCTTCAGTAAATTCTGAATCAGAGGGGTTGAGCCGTCTATCCCAATAAGAGTTCTTAGAGGTGAAGTTTGAGTGGACTTTTGTACTGTTGAGTTTAAAACAAGCTGTATTTTCCAGATACCTTTTGACCAATCTGACTTAATACTTGTTTCCACGCGTATTAGATTCATGATTGTGCGCATGTATCGTTCTACTTGTCCATTAGAACGATGGACATCTGGAGTTGTGTAATGATACGTCACTCCAAAACTATCCAAGTATTGGGGGAGGCTTAGATTTTTAAAGTTGGTACCGGCATCCATTGTAATCTGTTGGGGGGTTCCAAATAATGAAATAAATGTTTGAAATGCAAGTCTTGTTTCATCAGCTTTTAATGTCTTTAACGGCTGCAATAAGCAATACTTTGAAAATGCGTCTATTAAGACAAGGATGTGTTTGTATCCTTCAGATGTTTTTTCAGTGGTCCAAGACAGTCTGCATGTAAAACTTGCATTGGTACAGTTGGCTTGTTTGCATTTGTGATTAGTCCTTGGAGGGGATCAGATCTTGTTTCCTTTATAGCACAAACCAAACAGTGTTTAATATACTTTCTGACAAATGAACGCAGTTTTGGGAACCAAAAATGCTTGCAAGTGGATTCGATAGTTTTGTCCATCCCGATGTGGCATTGTTCGTCATGGAAAATTCGCAGCAGTCCAAGTCTACTTTGCTTCGGAACAAATGGTTTCATGAGTGTACCATCAGGTGTTGTGACAGCATAATGTAGTATTCCATATTTTAATGAGTATCGTTTTTGATCCAAACGACCCTCTTTCGAGTCTTCGATTATTTGTCGAATTTCAGCATCACCCCTTTGTTCCACATAGAGCCAGTTATCTTTGGCATCCAAACGACGTACTACTACCGGGTTTCGGCTTAAAAAGTCAACATGAGGAAGAGAACTGCCTTTTCGGTAAACAATAGAAAAATCGAAGTCCTGCATATAACACCACCAACGCGAGGAAGAATATCCTTTTTCGTGGAAGTGGCTTTTATGGCATTACAATCGGTAATTAAAGTAAAGCGAATGTCCAGCAGGTATACACGAAAGTGTTTTAAAGCATTGACTACGGCGAGTGTCTCCAACTCGTACGAGTGGTAATTTTCTTCAAACTTATTGGTTCTTTTGCTAAAATATCCGATAACTCTAATTGTCCCTTGTTTCTTTTGCACTAACATTGCCCCGTACCCAATGGAGCTGGCATCGGTGTGCAACTCAGTCGCCAAAGAATGGTCAAAAATTGATAGAAGAGGCCTTGAAGTCAAACAATCGATAATATATTTCCTGGCACACTCTTGCTGATCAGACCAGGTAAATGGTTCGTTAGAGCGTGTTAGTTTTGTGATACTTGCTGTACGTGTTGCAAATTCGGGTATGAATTTGCGAAAATATCCTGCAAAGCCCATGAATTGTCTTACTTGCTTAACGGTAGTAGGAATGAAGGAATTAACTAGTGTTTTCTCTTCCCAAATATTCCAATTGATTTTGAAAAAAATGTCACTTTTGTAGATTTAAGGTAAATCCGGCATTTTGAAGAGCCTCAAAAACAAACTGAAGTGAATGCATGGCATCCTTAGCATTCTCAGACGGAATTAAGATATCATCTAAGTACACCAAAGCTACGCTGTCCTTCAGAGAACCTAATGCTTTATTTATAGCTTGCTGAAAAACGGCTGGAGCATTGCTAAACCGAATGGCATCCGTATTCCGTACATATTCAAAATGCCCATCTGGCGTCACAAAAGCCGTTTTTTCGATATCTTCTTCCGCTATGGGTATCTGGTGAAATCCCGAAAACATATCTAATGAGGTAAATATACGTCCTGAGCCAAGTCGGTCGAGCTGATCTTCTATGAGCGGGAGTGGAAATCGATTTTTTATTCTGTGTGCATTCAGCTCACAATAGTCCACACACATTCGATATGATCCGTCCTTTTTCCTTACTAGAAGGATTGGACTAGCAAATGGCGAGTCACTTTCCCTAATAATGTTGTGGGAAATCAATTCATCAACAATCTCCCGTATGGCCTTCCTTTCACTAACAGCCAAGCGATAAGGATTCCTATTGACTACAAAATCATCTTTTAACTTAATTTGTAGTCTAGCGTTATTTACTTCAGGTAAATCTGAGATACGAAAAATGCGGGAAATTTTATTGCGAACTACACGTGTTTCCCTTAGGTCCGTGATCGTCGATATTTCAGGATCATTGTACAAATTTCGTCCGATTATGACATCATGTTCTAAAACATGATCTGGTACTACGTGAAATAGCAGATCGGTGACAACGTCAGTTATCTCTAAAATCGCCTTAAACTCTTGATCGATAGTGACGCTCCCGGCAAGTATCCCTTTTAGTGCTAGTTTGCATGCGGAGACTTTTTGCAAGAATTTTGGTAAATGGCGTTTGGCTATAAGATATATATCCGCTCCAGTATCAATGATTCCAAGGTAATCTTGTCCATCAATCTTAAGCTTTTCCAGTATCATGTCTTTACCTGTACTACAAAAATTAACTTTTTTCCGTTTTTCAATATTTTGTTGTGTGAAGCAGTTGTCGATGTCATGACCAGTTTTCGCACAAAAAGAGCAAGTAACTATTTTTGTATCTCTGGTAGTAAGGGTTGCAGCAGGTGTATTCAATTTTTGACTACCCGAAGTAAAAGGCTACAATGTCGTTGAACGTGTCCTGATTTTCCACAACGATAGCAGTTAATATTGATCGGTGGCTTTCGAAAATCTTGCGGTTCACGTGGATTTTCACGAAAACGCTTCCTTGATGGCTCCCCTGAGTCAGCTGGAATATTCAAACTTAAACGTTTTTCAACTTGCAAAGGTTTAGTTACAGTTCCCAGAAAAGTCAACAATTCCGAGATTTTTTCTAAAATTTAAGTTGGTCGCTGTAGTCTGTACATCCCGCTCTTTGATTCCATGAATGATGAGTTCTATAAGGTCAGGCTCCTCCCAATTAGCTCTCAAATTTCTTAACATACCCGCCTTTTGGAAGACATACGCGTCATATGTGTTACACGAGTTTGTGTTGAATTCTGCAGCTTCTGAAAGTAGACGACCCAAATTTCTTTTGGGTGGAAAAGCTTCAGCAAAATCGCGTTGAAATCCTTCGCAAGTTTTTATTTCTGGCGACCATATTTCAAACCACGTCTTTGAAACGCCCATTAAAAACCGACCTATCCTAACCAAGGTCTGCTGATCAGTCCACTCAAATTCAGTTTTAATCTCCGATATTTCAGCCAACCACTTTTTTGCGTCAGTTACTTCGGGTTTAAAGAGTGGTTCCGAGGCCGTTTTTGTAGACTTCATGGCCTTTACCAGCTGAGACAGCAATTCCTCCATTCTTGCAGGTTCTCTTAGGAGGGGAAACAAAAATTATAATGCTCTGTTATGCTACTTAACCATAACTATTGCTTTATTTAACTAAATGTTTGTACAATGCGCAATATAACCCAAACTAACACGTAAATTAATGAATATAACCGAAATTAGTTCAAGCCGTAAAACTTCCTAGTGGCATTTCAGTTAATATGGAAGTGATAATTTTTTGAGCTTTAATGTGTAATAACTGCTGAAAACTTGAAAACAATCGCTCTTATTCCAAGAAACCAAAAATCTTAAATTAGCCTTATTCTTAGCATAATAATCATAAATAAGATAAAATACGAGATCACTTATCCAGGCCAATATTCTCTTGTATCGAGCTTAGAACTTTAAAATAATATACTTCACTCTGATATTTTTATTCTGGCTTTTTTTTTAATGTTAAAATAAAGAATTTTCCACATATTTTCCACAAATAAATGAATGTAGTCTTATTATTTAGTAATAATACTAATTAGCCTGATTACGTTGCGGTGGCAGACAAAAAAAGACGCAAAGGCCATCAACCCGCGTAAAACAAAGATAAAACCACAAGATATCACATTGTATTACTTACGGTAAGTTCCCTTTTTATTTCACAGCGAAAAGTGGGCAAAAGGTACAATCCCACTTCTGATGTTAGAAAATTAATCCCACAAACGAAAATGTTCTTTGATTCACTATCCTTCCCGTCACTTTATTGACAAAACCAGGTATCGTCCTTGACTGCCACCCGCACTACCGACAGCGGTCGGTGTTTATTTAATAAAATGCTAATTCATTTCAAAATATGTATACAGGATATCAAAAAAATACAAATCTGTTCAAATGTTTATGATTTCTAACACTAGGCTTAATTATAGATAATAAACTCAGCTGGGGAGAACATGTAAAATATATACATGATAAAGTGGTAGCTTTCATTAGTGGTCTTTACAGAATTTCTAGCTATATTAATATAAAAACGAAAATGTCTATATACAATGCCTTCTGTCTTTCGCACTTCAGATACCTCATTCCTGCATGGGGAACCTGGGGAGTTGTGGACTTTAATAATATGCAAATTTTGTAAAATAAAATATTAAAAGCATTATTTCAGTATGGTCGTTTTACCCATACAGATACCCTATATGGAGAGTTGGGTTCTTTGATTTGCGGAGACTTATGAAATTTGAGCAATGTAAGCTGATATATAGCAGTGGCGGCTCGTGATATTTTATTGCTGTGTGCTGCATTGTAAAGTGTAATTTTAAATTTATCGAATAATTTTCACATTTATCGAAGATAAATAAAAATACTAACATTAATTCTACTTAGAACTTTTTTTTTTATTTTGGATATTTATTAATAAAGCAAATACTTAAAATTTTAAACCCGACACATGAAAGAATAGAAGATACTGAACATAGTCTTTTAAAGTGGTTAGATAAATTTTAAATTGATTTTTATATACAAAATCCATACGTATATTTTTTTCATTTACAATTTTTTCTATGAGTTTTGCATTAAAACGTAAAATGAATCAACTCTTTTTCAACCGATAACATTGTCAAAGCGTTAAATCTCTCTTGTGTTTCGCAGAAAACGTTTAATTCTCTTCAAAGTCGAAAAACAACGTACTCCTTTTGCAGTGGATATGGGTGTTATAGTCATAATTAAAACTAATGTTATTATATATAATATCTTAAAACATATATAAATAATATCAGGAAAACTACTTGCGACAAATACTTAAATTAAGTAAACTAGCGCAAACGGCCTGGCTACTAAATTCAACATAAATAACCGCATTTAAAATCAAACGCGGCAACAAATCTAGCCGTGTGCTTCAGATTGGGCAGCACCACAGTCTATTGAAATAACCGTTGAAAACACGCCAGCGGGATCAGCGGAGACGCGACGACCAAAAGGCTCGTTGTGCTAAAATTCATATCGCACACCGATCCGAATTATACAGCATAAAGGTGGATTCTCATGCGTCCGATATCCGACGATACGATGATCCGACACTGTTTCTATTGGTTAAAATATTCGTCTTCCTATTGGTTGGATTGACAAGATTTTCGTATCCGAATTTAACAGGCAATTTGATACTCTGCGTTTCCTTTTATAAACTAACCTGTAGTAATAATTTTGAATGAGACACAGGAAGAATTCCCAGAACTTTCATTTATTCAACACACAGTTAGAGGGACCCAAATATAAGTTTTAACCGACAAATGTACCATGATCTTGTCCTTCGTACTAAACTGAAATTACCTTAATATAAGTGCAAATCCATTGTTTATATAATTCTTATACAATGATAAATCTCTCGCCAGGAAAAATCGATCCACGCACACGATTGGTCCGGGTTAATATTAATTAATATATTAATAACATTAGTAGATTTTGAAATGCTCCCTACCAATCCTCAAATAGTACAAACATCTGTCCTGATGGGTTACAGTCTCATTTCCTTTTATAAATTATGTTAAGCATTTTGCTGTGCTCGATTTTTATAAGTATTCGGAACCCAAAATATTTTACTTTGATTGATTTGTTAATATGTAGTAGCAGAGGCAGATGGGATACATATAACACATTATACAAGTAAACAAAACAAATAAAAAGTGAGGTTAAGAAACACACGATATCGGACAAAAGTTAAAATAATTTTAACTCCATACGACATCGGATGATTTTAAAAATATTCGGATAATAATTGGCGCCAAAACATTCTGACCAATAGGAGCTCCGTCGGATCATCGTATCATCGGATATCGGACGCATGAAAATCCACCTTAAGGCGTTGGGTCTGGATTGACGGTGCAGTGGGTATGTTTATCCCGAAAATATTAGTGGCGCGGCAATATTTTACTTTCCGTCCAGATAAATAATAATTTTCAAAAGTAAATGGCAAGTATTTATGTACTAAAATATTATTTTAATTTTCCTGTGATTTTGCTATGTGCTGCAGCTCCTCAGCACATATATACCAGCCGCCACTGTTATATAGAATAATAAATAAGAAACAAAAGTTTAATATAAATATTGTATTTCACAATAACAATCATCAGTACAGTACAGCATTTATATGAATAATGGTAGAACTAATGTGGGCTTGAACAGTCCAATTTCCATGGCAGCAAGTGTTTATAACAATCTACCATTGAATGTTAGAAATATAAATATAGGCTTAAGTGTATTAGGGCACAATTTGGGATCTGAGTAGAAATGCTCTTTGTATAAAAGACATATAACGTCTCTGGATATTATTATATAGGATTGAATTGTCGTTGTTGCTATATGACCAATGCTTAGCCACTGATTAGGGGATATTGATATATAAATATTTCAAAAAAAGAACGAGTTCAATAAAGTAAACCTTTTTTACTTAAAAACAATATCTCTTTTATAATTTATGGTCAAAGATAAAACACATTCAGGATTAAAAAATGCCGGATTGAAAAAAATGTTGGGGAGATATAGGTACCTTTCGGACTTCTTAAAGTTTTTTTTTTCATCTGGCAACACGGCATTATTATCTTGCGTCGTCGTATAGTAAGAATCTGATTACGATTACAATTATATTGACATTAACTATTATGAAACGCTTGTTGATATAAATATACATCATACATTGTATCAATTAAATTTGTTTTGAAGGCCGTGCAAGACAGTTTACTTTACAATTTGCTTTTGATTTAAAGCTAAATATGAAGCTATTTAAGTATTTAATCACCTTGTTTGTCGCTTTAACATGTGTAAATGGGGCAAGGATTTTGGGTGTCTATCCAATGACATGGGGAAGTCACTATATTTTAGGGGAAAAGCTAATGAAAGGGTTAGCCGAAGCTGGTCACGATGTCACTTTCATTTCTCCATACCCAACGCAGAATATACCTAAAAAGGGAAATTGGACCGATGTTGTTATGGAGGGATTTGAGGAGCGATTCAATGGTGAGCATTTTTTATGTATTAATATTATAAGTAATCTATTGTGTAAAATATATTTAATAATTTTCGAGAATCTACATTAATCCATTTGACTAGTTTTTGAGCAAGTATAATTTAAATTTACTTAAGAAATTATATAAACAAAATAAGTTATCAATCGTTAAGAATATTTCTTGTAAATGATTTATTGCGGATCGTTCCCTTCTACATAAACTGAAATGATTTCGAGTTACATTAAATGCCATATTATTCTTGTATTCTTAATGCACCTGAAACTTCTTTAAATCATCCCTATTTCAACGGAGTGTAAGAATGTTTATAGTATACTACTTAACGAACGTATATTTAAAACATGTGCCGTGGGTCTGGCTCTCCGATTGCCTATTACCATAGATGAATTTGCGTTAGCTATATTCATCTATGCTATTACGAATTTATAGCTACACTTATTGTTTTATGCGTATTCAGCGTATTTATAATAATTATTATTGTACTCGTTGCATTTTGTATCATGCATAGTCTAGTGCTCCTACTACCATGAATATTATGCGTCTATTATGAAATGGTTGTAGATAAACAAATTAAATATGCATATTATTACGGTCTGTGCTATTTAGTGCATATTTAGTTTAGTATTTTTTCGATATATTGGACAGAATATGGTCAAAAGCAAGTAGTGGCTTAGGAGGGTGTATTTAAAATGTTGTAATTTATTCAGGTTGCGGCGGCATCTTGACGTGGGAGAGTAGTGAGTACACATTCTATAATTAAAATATTATATAAAATATTAAATATCAAAATATTTTACCATTATACATTAAAATCTAAACACCAAGCATTAAACATTAAACCAGTGTGTAAGATGCTTACAATAAAGTATAAGGCTCTTTCCAGTAAGTATGATTTCAAAGCTCTGCGAAATACGGGAAAAGATGTTAATGACTTAATTTCAAATGGCAGATAATTGTGCATTTTTTTGCATTGTATGTACAGGGTTTTTCCGGATATCTCCGCAAATATTCGGAATTTTAAAACTTTCTAAACGGCATATTGTTGGGCACTTAAAATGCGCAATTTTGCCTTAATTTGGCCGACACTGTATCTCTTACGGTTTTCGAGTTCCCCATACATAGACACGAATTCGAGCCACCCTGTACAGTATAGGGCTTTTAACTCTGAGCGTGGAGTTGGCAGATAAAGATCATGTTCCGTATTCCTAAGTGAATAGTTGTGAGATGGCCTTTCTGGAATGCCATCGAACAGCTCTCTTTTGTAGTTGGAAATTACACTCAAATTAAGTCACAAAACACGTACTCCAAAATGGAAGGGCGTATCGGAGATGCGACTCAAAAAGGACATAATAGACTGCTCTAGCAGTTGACAAGTTAAGCGATGGAAGAGGCAGTACAAAATTGTACACGATTAGTTTTTACTAACACGTTTTATTTCGCCAACATTATTACAGCCACTAATATTTCCTCCTTACACCTTAAAGCTTCGCCAGTATATTCATCATAATTACATAACGCCATGAGTCGACTCTGCTATTCATACAATAACTATATCTACACCTTATTTCTAATCTCTATATATACTCCGTATTATATAAGACCATAACTACTATTTGAACGTCGCGCGTCGCCTCTTTAAAATTTGCTTGTTACATTCGGCCTTCCTGTAACAATTAATGCCCTCATTAATTTAACTCTCCAGTAAATCAACCGGATCTTATCGATCTGTGCATTTGCCATAACACCAAATCGCCTACTCTAAGGGTTTCGCCTGTGGTTGCAACCTTACGCCTTTTATCGAATATCACCTTTACTTTGTCAGGTTCTCACTCGCCTTTTGC
>JAEQML010080707.1:0-11500 GCA_016904865.1 Pissodes strobi | reverse complement strand
GTTTCTGTTTTAGCACTAAATTAATAATAACAATATTAGATGATATCCGTATTTCATGTTTAATTGATTGAAACTTGACCCTCAAACTTAAATGGACGCCAGTCGATATCTCGACGTTTCTCAAATTAATCACTTCCCTCATCCTTGACAAGAATAAAGGATAGATATCAACCAAAAGTATACTGTGTCTCTAAGGAAGAATAATTGCGGCAATTTTTTGTGCCACGGCGATAAATTCATGCGACAAAGGTAAAAACGATTATTAAAAATCTGTAACATTAATTTTGCCTATATTTCCCGTTATTTCTTAAATGCTAAAACCAATAAGTGTTTTTGTCAGACTTGCGTAATTTTTCGACCAACTTTTCATTGTAGCACATTCCTTCTCATCTCTTATTTTGATTATCCATACTTTCATTTTCTTTTTCGACATATTCATTAAATTGCTTTCGTCCTTTTAAACTCCTGTTTTTTTTTTGTTTTGAAATTACTAGTCTCCCATATATAATATACGTGAAAAATGGAATGTACGACTTAATGTCGCGATCAAAGGGTAAAAATCCGACTTAATGTTACTGCTTCATAATCTGCGTCGTATATATTATCCTATTTTTCTGATATCAGATCTGTATTTGCGGCCTCTGCTGCAGCCGACATCATTAGGAATGCTGTTTGAATGCGAATTTTCCTTAAACAAGCTCATATTGCTCCGATAAACTCAAATATTGCAATGAAATTGGAAAAGTCTTCATCTTTGTGACTTGTTTATTTCCATAATATTGCAACTAGGTATATAGCGTTCCCGATGTTCATGCATTATACATTATACGAGCTCGGAGGGTATATTTTATAATTCGAATAAGTTGGTAACAAATTTGATAGTAAATATATTGTGGCGGCTTTACGTCTCCCACACTTGCCTTGTATATAACATTAGAAATTAGTCTGTATGCACCATTTTTGTACATATCACCCTGTATAGATTTCGCCTTAGGTACTTTTTATTATATTAGATTTTTAGGTTTTTCCCTCAAAAACGCCGACATTGTAAATATGCATTAGCCCTAGAAAACCCTCCTTGTAGAATATTAATCTCATATCGGCTAGCCTGAAGCTCATAAACCTCGACCGTCATAAAGATAAAATATATTCAAACTTTTCCATCATAAAATCCAATCAGGAAAAACCCAAGTATAGGTAGCTCCGAAGGTACTTCGAACAAAACGGCAAAGAGATCCGGATGAAGAGAGGGAAAAACGAGCCGACGAAGGGACAAGATTCAACTGAGAGAGTTAGTTTATCTAGACAGATCATACAGAGATATCTTTTGAGTCCGCTCTCTCAGTTAGGCATTCATTTCTAAAAACATCCAAGTGTAATTCTATTAGATTTAAGTAAAACGACAGAAATATAGTTTGTTTTCTGTTCGCACGTAGTCACGGTAGTTTTATTTACGCTCACCCTCCAGTGATAGAAAAAGGCGATTGTTGTCAGCGTCATACGACAGCAACCCGCCAAAGTGGTGACCCCGACGTGATCTGATCGTGAGTGTAAGCAGTGTATAGTGCCGTGCTATAAAAACATTGAAGATACGTGTAAGTACTTTTGCAAATAACATTGACTATTCGTGATTTTTCTGACTTTTTCCGCGCTCAAAGTGATTTTTTTTGTGAAACTCTAGACATATTTTAAGCATACAATTTTTTTCTCTCGCTTAAAATGCCTGACAGAGTAGTAGCTAGTGACGCCTTAGTCCCGATCGCGACAAATTCCGCGCCGCGACTCCCGGATCTCGACCCGACGGACCCCGAATTATGGTTATTCGTGATCGTCGAAGCGTGTTTTCATCGGGCAAACATCACGGATACGCAGCAGCGATATCTAGAGATTCTCGCAAAATTGCCTCCGCGGTATATCAAGGAAGTCCGCGACGTAGTGACCCGGCCAGTAAACAACGACTCATATGATGAACTCAAACGGCAACTCATTAAACGGTTAAGCATCAGCCAAGAGCAGAAAATCAGGCAGCTTTTAGAGACTGAAACCATGGGCGACGACAAACCCTCGCAATTCCTCCGACGGCTACAGGCACTAGGATCAATTATGCCAGAGCCCTTGCTGAGAAGCATTTGGGTAAGACGCCTACCAGACGATATACAGCCGATTTTAGCTACGCTTACACAACAACCTCTTAGTGAAGCTGCTGACTTGGTTGACAACATCTTCACAGCTTTGCCAACAAAACCGGCCGTAGCCGCAGTTACTTCCACTACGGTTCAGGAAACCAGCCTCCATACGCTTATACAGCAACTACCTTTACAGCTTTCCGACGTAAAAGGAGAGCTTGCAAGCCTCAAGCACGACATGAGCACACCTATAGGAGATTATAGCCCGCGTTCACAGTTCCGTCCGCGATCGCAATCGCGTCCGAGATCTCCATTCGCGCCCATAGAATCGCCTCCTGCTGGTATGTGCTGGTACCATTGGCGTTTCAAACATGCAGCTCGCAAATGCACCGCGCCTTGTTCATGGACCCAGAGAAGCGACAACGGCGGTCATTAAAAGCGGCTAATGATACTCGCCCCGCTTGTTTGTCTGCGACCGCAAAACCCAAATCCAATTCCTGATTGACACTGGCGCCGACCTCAGCGTTTACCCGCGACACCAAGTGCATGGTAAACAAACCAAATCCGCCTATGAACTCTCAGCTGCAAATGGTTCACCTATAGCCACATACGGGACAATTACACGTAATCTAGACCTTGGACTGCGTCGCGATTTCCCATGGAGGTTTGTCATCGCCGACGTCTCCAAGCCCATCCTAGGAGCAGACTTCCTAGCACACTATGGGCTACTTCCAGACTTGCAGAGAGGCAAACTCCTAGACTCCACGACACAGCTTACTTCACGAGGCGAGGTGACTCGTACCTGTCCCGACCAGTACGGTGTCCGCCATATCCAGGACTTCGCTCAAGAGCTGCAAGGTAAATCCATTTTTCCTACCATAGACCTAATACGCGCCTTTAACCAGATTCCAGTTGCTGAAGAGGACATCCCGAAAACCGCCATTACCACGCCATTCACCCTGTTTGAGTTTCCGTTCATGACATTTGGACTCAGGAACGCAGCACAAACATTTCAACGCTTCATGGATGAGGTTACCCGATGTGAAATTCTTGGGATATCTCGTCTCCAGTGGTGGCACGCGACCCCTGCCAGAGAAGGTCGAAGCAATCCGGGCCTATTCGAAGCCTGACACGGCCAAACAGCTCCGCCGATTCTTGGGGATGCTAAATTTCTACAGGAGGTTCATTCCCAAGGCAGCAATGACCCAAGCCTCGCTGAACAACCTTCTCAAAGACAAGGTCAAGGGGAAGGCACCACTACTCTGGACTCCGGAAGCCACCGCCTCGTTCGAGGCCTGCAAGGAAGCGTTGGCTCAAGCGACGCTGCTGTCACACCCAGAAGTTGATGCACCGCTCGCTATTTTCTGCGATGCCTCAGGTTTCGCAGTCGGCGCCGCCCTCCAACAGTGGGTAGAAGGACAATGGCGACCATTAACATTCTTTTCCAAGACATTCAGCCCTACAGAATGCAAGTATGGTGCCTATGACCGTGAACTCCTTGCTATGTACCGGTCTGTGAAGCATTTCAGGCATATGGTAGAGGCAAGAAAATTCGTCATCTTTAGAGAACACAAGCCATTGACGTACGCCTTCAGCCACAAGACGTCACAGATATCGCCTCGACAGTTCCGACACCTGGACTTCATCAGCCAGTTCACAACCGATGTTCGACACATCGCTGGCAGCGACAACGTAGTCGCCGACGCACTCTCCAGAATCGAGGAGATCCAGGCGTCAATCAATTATGAGGCTCTAGCAACATCGCAGCGCACCGACGGAGAGTTGGCCAGACTAGGACAGGACCGTTCAACAGGACTAAACCTGAAACAGATTGCAGTTCATGGCAGCACCTGCACCTTCTGGTGTGACCTTTCGACAATTACCGCTAGACCATTCATCACGACACCCTTCCAGAGAACAGCGTTCGATAGCGTACATCGCCTAATCCATCCTGGCGTAAAAGCCTCAGTCAAGCTGGTAACGCAACGGTACGTGTGGCCCTCCATCAAGAAGGACTGCAGGAAGTGGACGCAAACCTGTCCGGAATGCCAGCGTTCCAAGATCACGCGCCACGTAAAAAGCCCCGTCGGAACATTTGCATCGCCGGCGCCGTCTAGCCGCTTTGACCACGTCCACCTAGACATAGTGGTGATGCCGCTATGTGAAGGATACCGGTACTGTCTCACCATGATAGACAGATTTTCCAGGTGGCCCGAAGCAGTACCATTGCAAGACCAGAAAGCAATCACCATCGCACGGGCATTCTATGAGGTTTGGATATCCAGGTTTGGCGTTCCATTGCGAGTCACCACCGACCAAGGCCGCCAGTTCGAGTCACATCTATTCAGGCACCTCACCAACTTGATTGGGACCACCCACATCCGCACCACAGCCTACCATCCTGCAGCCAATGGAATGGTCGAGAGATTTCACCGCCAACTGAAAGCAGCTTTAAGATGCCACCAGACTCGTTGGACCGAGAGCCTACCGACGGTCATACTAGGCGTTCGAATGGCCTGGAAGGGAGATCTCGATGCAACCGCTGCAGAGATGGTGTACGGACAACCCATCCGCCTACCTGGCGAATTCCTGACGTCCCGATCACCAGACGCTATGGATGATGGTTCATCTACCTTCATCAAGGAGCTTCGGCAACGCTTCAGCGAGCTCCGTCCCACCAATGGTAGTAACCATGACCGCAGGAGGAGCATTTTCATTTTTAGGGACCTTAACACAGCCACCCACGTTTTTATCCGCCACGACGCCTAGAAGAAGCCGCTACAACAACCCTATGATGGTCCATTTCCCGTGATAAGCCGAGACGAAAAGACGTTCGTCATCGACGTGAGAGGACGCGAGGTCACCGTCACCATCGACCGACTCAAGCCAGCCTACATCCTGGACAAGGACCGGGTCGACGTACCAATCCCCCAGGACATAGACGACAGTTACGACTTACAGCCACCACCAGTCCGAGAAGCTCCACAACCTCAGCCACAACCGCAACCGCAACCACAACAGGCAGGAGATGCAAACCAGCCACCGGCAGGAATCAATGCTCCTGCAGAGACGACTCGCCACCTACCGAAGCGGCAAACCAGATCCGGCAGACATGTCCGCGTTCCCGAGCGCTTCCAGGCTGGATTTTCGTGATTCTAAATCACTGGCAGGGGAGTGCTGTGGCGGCTTTACGTCTCCCACACTTGCCTTGTATATACCATTAGAAATTAGTCTGTATGCACCATTTTTGTACATATCACCCTGTATAGATTTCGCCTTAGGTAGTTTTTATTATATTAGATTTTTAGGTTTTTCCCTCAATAACGCCGACATTGTAAATATGCATTAGCCCTAGAAAACCCTCCTTGTAGATTATTAATCTCATATCGGCTAGCCTGAAGCTCATAAACCTCGACCGTCATAAAGGTAAAATATATTCAAACTTTTCCATCATAAAATCCAATCAGGAAAAACCCAAGTATAGGTAGCTCCGAAGGTACTTCGAACAAAACGGCAAAGAGATCCGGATGAAGAGAGGGAAAAATGAGCCGACGAAGGGACAATATTCGACTGATAGAGTTAGTTCATCTAGACAGATCATACAGAGATATCTTTTGAGTCCGCTCTCTCAGTTAGGCATTCATTTCTAAAATCATCCAAGTCTAATGTTTTCTTATTTCTTTAATAGTGCAGGTTATATAGAGACGTGCTGGTTTACCGTGAGTAATGGTAGTCTTTAATGCAGCATGCATATCAAAAAGAAAGTTTACAGCATCGTTGAGGAATTGCACTTTTCCCACAAGATCAGGAATCACTGCAACAAAGTCCCAGTTCACCTTGGATGCATCTTGTTCAAATAAAACAGTATCGAAATGTCGAAAATTCCTGAGTGTTACATTATGTGGTTTTATAAATCTTATTGCATAGTCCAACTTGCAGTAGGCCAATCTGTGATCAGTCAGATTAAGAAGATCAGCAGTTCCACACTCATGAAGAGAAGCAGACTCCTTCAAAGCTATGATATCAATCGCCAGAAACTAGCGTAGATTCCTTTAGTGCTTGAGTCTGGACTGAAACATCAAAACTCAGAGTCTTAAAAGTACAAGAGCAAACCACCACCACTCCGACCAGCACGATCCAGACGAACAGCTTTATACCCAGGAATATTTAAGTGCTCAGACAAGACAGTGCTATTCAGCCAGGTTTCTGAGATTCCAGTTCTGTCAAAATCGTATTCTTTTAAGATTGCAGGCATATCATCAAAAATGAAACCAGGAAACGAATATTTATCTGGCTAATATGCAGGTTATGACTATTTTGTGTTAAACTTTCTGTATATTCGTTGGTATTCTTTCTAAAAAAGTTTCTCCCATTGCGCCACTTTCAACAAAGCCATCAACATTTCCTTCGTTGTTCACATTAACTGTAGGTACGTATGTAACAGGATCAGACTGATCATGATGACTACTGCATTTCAATATTGCAATGTTATCAACATTCCTGTCAAAACAAAGAAATTGAGCACACAACAAACGAGCTAGACGCTTTTTGCTGCCGTGTGATTGCCCTCCATACCAAGATCTTTCCTCATCCTCCATAAAGCTGTCCATATTTATAAAAAATGAATTGTTCACATTATTATGCATACATGTTTGTATGACGAAATTATTTTTATGTATGAGGTCGTTTAGTACCTTTCTATCAGCAGCATAGGGAGAACCAACCACTATCACATTTATCATCCCAGATAACGTCAACAAGCCCCTCAAACTCGCTGGTGTAATTATTGGTTTACCTTTCAAGGCGTTTCCACAACCTGCGAAAACTATAACATAAACACTTTTCGACAGGCATCCACTATACTGCAATGGCTGAGTGACCAGATCTTAGAAGAACAATCGTTCACTATATTGACAATTAAATCATACTTTGCTCCCATTAGGTTTTTAAAAAGATATGCACATCCGATGACACTATTTCTATTGCCTACAATAATTATCAGTTGAGGTTTTTTAGTATGTCCCATGCTAAGTGATCTTCCAACCCGCCTAGCCAGCGTGGAAGATTATGGCTATTTAACCCCCCCCCCCCATTAAATGTCAGCATTGAAAACACAAATACCCCTGGCGGGTAGAGTAATAAGCTCAGAATCCCACACTGGAAAACCAGTCACGGATTCTGGGGGAGGCACAAAACTGACTAAATTGAAAAATAAAAAGAATTCCCTTCTAATTGCAACATATAACAATAGAACCTGAAAAATGAATGCAGCAAAATCAAATTGAACTAAAATCAGGAAACACATAATTCTACATGAAGTAGAAAGTCAGAGAGGTGTAGGATTTCTAATACACAAACGACAACAAGGCAACATAAAAGCATACAAAGGAATATCAGATAGAGTCGTATATATTGTACTCCAAATTTGCCAAAAATACAAAATACAGATTGTTCAATGCTATACGCCAACATCGGCATACCCTGATGAGAACGTTAAACTCTTCTATGACGAAATAACCAAAGCCCTCAATGAAGTCAAATGTCAACAGAAAATCATAATGGGAGATTTCAATGCCATCATCGGACAAAAACAGGACGACACAGAGGAACAAATAGGAAGCTTTGGGCTGGGACAAAGAAATGGCAGGGGAGAAATGTTAATGAATTTCTGGCGCAGAACAAACAGTATGTGACACATTCTTTCGCAAACAGACACGGCGAAAATGGACCTGGATTAGCCCGGAGAGTAACACCAAGAACGAAATTGATTATATCCTCACAAACCGCCGGGAAACAGTCAAAGACGTCACAGTTCTGAACCACTTCAACACTGGAAGCGACCATCGCCTGGTACGAGCAAGAATGGAAATCGATAAGAAAATAGAAAGGAAAAAATATGTTCAAAAACAAAACAAACAGAAGATCGACATACAAATATTTCCATAATTTAATATCAGAAAGGACTGGAAGAAAAAATTAAAGAACCCATAGAAAACGACCAAGACATGAACCAATTCACTAAAACTCTCGTTACAGCTTTAGTAGAAATATCCTTGAAAACAGCACCTTGCACTAAAAGAAAAGACACAATCTCCAGTGTAACAAAATACTGGAAAGAAAAGAGAAGGTTAATGTCTAAACAAGGACAACACAGAACACAAGAATATAGACAAGTAAAGAAATCCGTAAGAACATTAATAAGAATAGATCTACAAACCCACCATGAATACCTAGTAGAAAAAACAATAGAAGAAAATAGGAACCAAACACATATAATGAAAAAATCGAAAGGACAGCATCAAATAATTGCTAAAAAAAACCAAAATGGGAAAGAAGAGCGAGACCAAGATCAAAACAATAATTGAAAAATTTTATGAAGAATTATAGCACAAAGGTAGAAAAACCAAAAAGAATCAAACAACAAAGAAAAGTTTTAAATGTAGGGTCGGAAGTGATTCCTGAAATCACATTAGATGAAATAAATCACGCTTTACCTCAAAAGAAGAATAACAAGGCAACAGGTGAAGATAATGTCATAACAGAAATGATAAATGAAGGTGGGGAAGTGGTGCTTCAAAAGCTAAAAATAATCTATAAATTATGCCTCCAAGAAGAGAGAATACCCGAAGACTGGAATAACGCAATAGTAGTACTAATTTTTAAGAAAGGAGATAACACCAATCTTCAAAACTATCGTCCCATAAGCCTGCTCTCCCAGTTTTTCAAGCTGTTTACTCGTATGATTTGTAACAGATTAACTGATAAACTTGACAACTACCAGTCAGTGGAACAAGCTGGGTTCAAAAAAGAATTCAGTACATACGACCATTTGCTAACAGGGCACTAGAAGAAGAACTAAATAAAGCAAGAATAGACCATCGATACGCAAATATACTTAAAAACATATACCAGAATGCAACATCAATAATTAGACTAAACACAGAAACAGATAAAATAAAAATTGAAAGAGAAATAAGGCAGGGAGATACGATATCACCTAAACTGTTCACACTGGCCTTAGAAGGAATATTTAAAAAACTCGACTGGAATAACAGAGGAGTTGAAATAAATGGAGAACGACTGACTAACCTAAGGTTTGCAGATGATATAGCGATCATAGCAGACAATAATGAGGACCTGAAACAGATGATCCTAGAGTTAAATGAAGAAGCGAACCAAATAGGGCTAAACATGAATATTAAGGAAACTAAAGTGATGTGTAAAGAAGGCCCGGAAATATCATTAGAAGGACAGCGGCTAGAAAATATAGAAGAATACATATAACTCGGACAACTTATAATATTGAACAAAACAAATAAAGCTAAAGAAATAGAACGAAGAAGAAGACTAGGATGGGCTGCTTTTGGAAAATTAGCTCATATACTCAAAAATAAAAAAATATCGATGCATCTGAGATCTAGGGTTTTTGATCAGGGTATCCTACCAATACTTACGGAGCCTAGACATGGATACTAACGAAGAAGATAACATCGAAACTCAAAGTAACACAGAGAGCAATGGAGCGAGCTTTGCTGGGTATATCTCTGCGACACAGGAAAAGAAACGACTGGATAAGAGACAAAACAAAAGTAAAATATATAATTGAAACAGTCACAAAATTGAAATGGGAATATGCGGGACATGTGGCAAGGCGAGAGGATGGCAGATGGAGTACAAAAATTATACAATGGAGGCCATATCTGGGAAGAAGAAACCGAGTAAGATCCCAAACAAGGTGGTATGATGACCTAAAAAAGACCACAGGACTAAATTGGATAAGGGACGCACAGAATAGAACCAACTGGAAATCTAGGGAAGAGGCCTATGTCCAATTCTGGCTGAAGGAGGGCTGATGATGATGATGATGATGATGATGATGATGATGCCAAGTGAAGTGGTCTTTTCCGCTGTCACTCCCCGACCCCTAGTCAGCCCATCAGACGCACTGCAATCACTAACTGCCCTGGACTGCTCCAGCATCCGGATAGCCTCTATCATCTTTCCATTCATTTGGCGCATATTTTCGAGGTCTTCCTGTTCGAAGCTCGACCTTTAGTTTTTCAACTTCTTTTTTTAAAGTCTGTAATGCTTCTTCATGGGTAGCCTTGATATCGCTGATAATTCATTTTTCCTACAGATGTCCCCAATCTCTATCTTTAAAGGTCTCTCTGTTATAAGTCTCGCTACACTTTTTGGAACGCAGTCTTTTATGACGCTCCAAGGTTAAAAATGGAGTCCTCTCTATACAACTTTTGTGAAAAATGTTAAAGCATACCACACAGAAATAATTAACTGTATTTTTAACTTTTGTGCAGCATTTAAATAATGTACTAGATTCAGACATGGTAAAATCATGAACAAATTCTTAATTCCGGCTCTGTATCTTGTTTATTTACTTGTATAAGCGATATTTATATTTAACTGATAAGCCACATATTTAAGTATTTGAGGTGAACATGTTTTTTATACTACTTTATCTAGTCTTTCAAATCATGTTTAAATAATCTAATTTCCAGTTAAATGGGGATGATTTTCGAGAAATTACTTAGATCACCAGAAAATGCACATTTTTAGCTTTGTAACCGTATCAGACACGATAATTAACTTTAACCTTGTGAAATTTAACATTAAATCAGAAGCCACAAAAACTGCTGTTTAGACGACAACACAAGTTGGTACTTGATGTACAATGTGCAAATCTCCAATCCACCAGACATACCGTTTGCCAGCGTAGCCACTAATCACAGTGACTCTATTGAAGCCACTGCGCCAACAACCGCAACAAAGATACTGACAAAAGGCAGCCGAAGTTTGAGTAACGTATCATACAGTTTTCTATAAACATATTTTTAGTACAAATAAAACAAACGGCATTTAAAAAGCAATAATATAAAAATAATACCGGTTTAAATACATAAGTTTGCAGTTATATGAGGGATGATATTTTGTATAAGAAAACTCAGCAATTTTAAATAGGTGAGCTAGCTTAAATAAGCTGAATAGCAATCTTATATAGGTTAGCAAGTGTAAATATAACTGAAATAAATAAGTTGCTATTAAGTGAATATTTGTAATAAATTTAATAATACACATTTTCATTATTAATTGAATACTTGTCTAGGACATATAGATATAGCTTGTTAACCGAAAGGTACCGCCAACAACCACAGGGTTCCAGGGTTTACGTAAATAAACGTATAGTCCAACCTAAACCCTTGTAAAAAGAAACATTCTTTATAAAGTGACTTTAAAAATTAGAAGAAAAAAAGTGTCAAGGCAAAATAATTTTCGCAATAAACATACAAAAACTGAATAGGTTAGCAATTGAAAAAAGTTATTTATAAACAGGGTCGGCATGTTTTTGGATAGATTAG
>JAEQML010080706.1:0-11500 GCA_016904865.1 Pissodes strobi | reverse complement strand
CTGGGCTTATAAATTGACAGCTCGCTTAAATTTGAGAACCAATAAAATCTCATCTGGTTGTTATGCCTTGAGGATTATATCTAATAACTTAGGCTTCTCCGTTGCCAGGGCTGCATACTTTGTGCTAATTGAGTTCCACCTTCAATATGGCATTTGTTTTTGGGACTCTTGTTCTGATTACCTTTCCAATTCAGTGTTTGTGTTGCAAAAAAGAACAATTCGATATTTATCGGGAGCCAAGGTTCGTGATTCCTGCCGCCCCTTATTTTTGAAACATGCAATCTCGACATTGTGTTGCCTGTTTATTTTGGAAACAGTCGGTCTACTTTAGGAAATATAGAATGGAGTTGTCTTTGAATGGTCCTTACAATACCCGCCAGACTTGTACCTCAGATTGCCTATACCGCATTCAGGACAAATTAGAAGTTCCATTATATACGGAGGTAAAAATTTTTTGAATCATGTTCCTATAAGGCTAAGAGGACAGGCAATTTTATCAAGGGTGCAGGAGGCAAACAAGCAGTTTTTGGATAATAAGGCATATTACAGTTTCAGAGAATCTTATATTTAATGACTAAATTAAATGTAGTTTTGTCTTGTTTGATATTATCTGTTCCATTTGCACTTTTGCGTTGCATTTTCTTTTTTTTTGTTGCTTTGTGAACTCGTTTTATACTCTTAATCTAGTTTTAGCTTAATTTTAATCTCAATTTTAATTTTAATAGACCTTTATGAACTTTATACTCTTTGTGACTTTAAATTCTATTTTTCTAATGGCTTTGTCAACAACTATGTACCTATTGTTATTATGAGATGACAGCTATATTTGACTTTGACTTGACATATCCGAGCGTGACGGCAGAAAAAAGTGACCGCGCCTAAAGACATTTTCACTTCAAAAACAGGAGTGTGTCTAGGAGTGAATATTTTAGTGGTATAGAGGTATTCTCACCTAAATTTTTCTCTTCCAAAGAATTAGACATTAATTTAAATAAACATATTAACAAACTACGGTCCTGTGGACAATAAAATACTAATCATTCCGCTTGATGAAGTACAAGAATTTACGGACTTGTCTTAATATTTTGCAATTTGGGAAGCAGATTCTTGATTGCGGCAAAGTTATATTCTAGTTTCGAATAGTATCCATATAATTTATGGCTTTGTCTAGATGAATATGAATGCGAAAATAGTTTGTCGCTCCGAATGTAAATTTAGCTTCGATGAATAATTATTCGATTGTTGTAGTGTTCGTTTTATTGATTTTTTTATAGGGGTCAATTAAAAAGTCGTTAAAACTATGTACCTATTCAGAATACTAGAATGCATTTGTCATATTATATATTCATTGAGAAATTATAATAGCATAGAGTAACAAATTAGATACTTTTCATATACAGTTTGATTAGGATCGAGTGTCAACATTTTATTTCGTAGGTTGATGATGTTTTTTGGCACAAGGATTTTTTTTAGCCTCGTTGTTAAGCACTTCAATGTATCGATATACCAACATTGAAAGTCTCTAGATGATTGTATCCGTTCTTTTATGTGCAGTATTTATACTGTACTTTTATAAGGGTTGTGTTGTATAATATTGAATTCTTTATGATTTTTTGTTGTGAAAAATAGAAATAAGAACCGTGTGTGCAGCTAAAATGGAAACTTCAAAGAGTATCAAGAACTGTATAAGAAATGACATTTACCTATCAATCCTAGTTTATATGCAAACAAAAATCAACAAATGATACTTAATAGGGTGTGCGATATCTACATAATTTGTGTAGAATTAGAAAATGAGGGAAGTAATTGCAATATGAACAAACACATTTTGATTGTACTTACAGCAAATGCCATAGTCTTTGATGTTTGATCTAAAACTTTACTTCAAAATCTCCTATAAAATCATCAGAAACCGCTGCTTTTCGCGTGAAAATGTTCCAAATTCTCTGGATCTTTTCCGTTTTAAGTGAGATTTCAGTCAAATAAGTCTGCGTACCACAAGAACTATACGCATCGATATGCTGAAAGTGAAATTTTACCTGGAAATCAGTCATAAAATCCACAGAAATGGCAACTAATGATCAAAAAATATTCAGAGTCAACAGTTTTCAAAGACGTTTCAGGCAATTAAATGTCTAGATCATATTTTCAGCTAAGCGTCTCATAATAGCTATCTACCTATTCAAACTCGTATAATATCTATCAAAGTATGGAAATCTTGAGATTTTCTGCATGTTTCCTTTTAACATCAATTTTCTCATATTTCTCCATCTCGTAAGGAAAATTGTTATAGAACTTTTTTATAGTAGAGATATCGAAGTTTACGAATCTTGGATTGTTTTTTTTTAAACCATGCATTTTCAAATTGAAAATGAAAAACAATTCACCATTTCGATATTTTCAATCATACCGATGCGATTTTTTACTATGTTTGGTTGCTCCAAATTACTCGATTTTCCAGTAATAAAATATTATGTGGTGACGCGTCGATATAGTGAAAAGTTTAAAATTTTAAAACTAAGTAACCCAAACTAGTTCACCCTTTATAAATGGCATTATTCTTTCTAATGTGTCTTCAAACACAAAAAAGCCTTTATTTTTTGACCTATAAATCGATATTTTACATTTTCCTGAAAAGTCCATTTTTTAAAAATTTTCAAAACGAAGAATTTAGAGAGTTTTCTCCAAAAAAAAAACCCTCTAGTTTCTTCGATTCTCGTGACTTCTTCACCACAAAGAATACTTGCCACTTTCAAATTCTCGCTAATTTCAATAGGGCTCGGAAGAACGTTAAAAAGAATGTTTTCAGACAATTTCATCAAAATTATCATGTATCCAACCAAAATATGACGTGATAACTGATTAGATTAGAATTGAAGGGAGTTGGCGCTGGTACCCGCCTCTGCCACTGCAACCTATGCAGGTTTATTGTAACACTCCGAACCATGCTTAGGAGACCTCATCCAGTCCGGTTTTCTTAATCAGACTCCACAAATAATGGAGTACCGGCTCCTCCGTGTACCTTGCATGTCCGGGTTTGGTCTCTCCCAGCCTTGCATATCTGAGCCTGCAGAGAGCCTCAGACACGCACCAGCACCACAGGTGTTTTGGAGTTTCTTCCTCCTCCTGACAGAACCTGCAGCGGCTATTATCTGTCAGGCCGATTTTTCCATGTGTATGTTTATTCTAGCGTGCCCCGTCAGCTGATCCACTAATATTCTGATCGTCTTGCGACTCCTCTTAAGTAGATCTGCCGTGAATTTTGGGGGGCCGTGTTTTATGAACTGTTTGGCCTGTAGTTGCCCCGGTGTTTGTAACCAGCAGTTTAAAGATTGTTTATCTATCCAGCCTTTAACTGCTGTTTTGAAGACTCTTCCTGTGATCCCGCAGTAGGGCTCAGGTCCCAACGTAACCTTACTTGCTCCCCGGTTTACAAATTTGTCGACTTCTTCGTTGCCGTGATGGCCTTCATGTCCCGGAACCCATGCAATGGTGAGCTTATTGTTATGACCTACATCTTCAAGGGCACTTCACTAGTCGTCGGTATTTTTTTTATAAGAAGCCCCTCCTTCCATTCTTCTCCGCCTACAATTACTACTGAGAAGGTCCAATTAAACCCATAGGAGGGGGATGTTTCGTCTGATGGCATTTCGAAGAGATACTTGATCTCCTCGCTGTCCACTAGTTTCCAGCTTGTGGGCCTTTCCTATTCAATGATGGGCTTGTTGCCTTGCTTGAGCCGGTATTGCACCATTCTTACTTTCCTCTGTATGAGGATATGTAATGGAGGTAGATTTAGCAGGACTTCCAGTGCTGCAGTTGGGGTTGTTCTCATTGCCCCCGAGATGCACAGATATGCCAGTACACCTTCTAGTTTTCTAGTTGCCTGATTGCACCTGTTTGCGTTGCCTTAGAGCCATAGGTTAGCATAGGCCGTACCACCATTTTGTACAACCAGAGATTCAATTCGGGGCTCAGCCCTGAGTTTTTCCCGCAAAGTCGCCTTCATCTGCCCAGTGGAATTCTTGCTTTCTTAGTGACCCTGCTTAAGATGCGATCCCCAAGTCATCCTTGGTTAAAATTGGCACCTAGGCGTTTGACTTCCTTGGAAAAAGGGAATTATTATCCCGCTGAGCATTGGATTTTTCAGGTTCTTTAATACTATTTTCTTTGTGAATAGGACTATTGTGGTTTTCAGCGGATTAACTGACAGTTCTTCCTTTTCACACCACTTGCTTACTATGTCCTTTTGTGCTCTTGTTGAAACATAGTCCATATTCCTCCTTCCTCTGACTACTATGACTAATCCATCTGCGTAGCATAGGGGAAATTAAATAATTTGGAGGAAATTATAATCCCGTCTACCTACACCAAATATTCTACTTTCGGACCTGCGCATTTGGCAACAGCTCAGTGCTGTTCTAATATTTCACGTCACGCATGGCCTTCTGCTCGCTTCGCTCGCTCCGGGGGAGCAACCGAACAAAACTAACCCAAGACAGTCTCAAAATCAAGAAAAAACAACGTTGAAAAATATATGAATTAGCAGATACACATGCGTGCAGGCTCAAAATTTGTGTAGATAGACGCGATTAGAAATTATCGCCTTTCCAAGTTTTCATTTCTGTCGTGCGGTCATAAGCACACATCGCTTTTTTTGCACTATTATATATTTAGTGAAAGAGAAATATACATAAAGTGCCCTTTAAAATGAACAACTTGATAAGATTTTAGCCACTGACAGCTTAAATATTTAAATTCTGAATTTGAGAACTATACAGAAGCAACCAGTCGTCTTAGGCTGTTAGAGGCTTCGGAGAAATCGAAAGATACACATTTAATTTTCTTATTCACAAATAAAAAATATGTGCCTAACCTTTATAAGCACACAACTGAAGTGAAACTTCTAAAAGATATATAAAAATAGAGTGTTGATTTTTTTTTAAGCTTTTATTTTTCTCAACTTTTGTCCCTTACGATACTTTTTTAAATATTTTTTTTAACTATTTTTGCCGAAATCCGAGTTTTTCTAACTTTATTTTTATTATTTTTTTTCTGTATTTCGTTTTATGAGACTCTTATTTTTTTTCTGATTTGGTTTTATAATATTTTTATTAACTCTCAGATCATTTTTCTACGGTTTTTTTAAATTTTTTCCCATTTTTTTAAAAATCTTAAAATTTTTTTTCATAAAGCATTTTTTTTCTTGTCATTTTTGCCATCCCCGACCTCGTAACTAAACTCCTTCGCCTTTTTTTCGCCTAAAACCAGGTTTCATTAACTTTTTTTATTATTTTTTTCTTATTTATAACATTTTTCGGAATCCGGGGAGGTGGTGGGGTGGGTATAATCCCCCCCCCTCCCCTCCCTCCCACTGATGACCCCGAGACACGGAGTCATCGCTTGACACATTTTTCATCCGAGGCTCTGTTGCACAGATATCGGCAAAAAAGGTTTCTTCCCCAAAATCCTCCCTTAAATTAGAGCCCCGGTCCCCCCATATGGTCAAAGGTAGCACCCCATGAGACGCACCTACCATAAACATTTCGACCCCGTACCCCGTAGCTCTTCCCGTACGTGGTCCATTTTTCGTCTAGGATCCTCATTTTACCCCGGTTACATGTCCAGAAAATTTCAACCCTCTAGCTATAGGTACTGGAACATGCTTGATTAAAGGGGCGTTTCACGTTTCACTTTGATGAGCATTTTTCTGACTTTTCACTTCAATAAATAAATGGAATTTGAAAGGCCATTTTTTACTTGGAAAAATTTGTATATCGCGGCTAAAATATGTGTCAATTTCGCTGTTCTTCAAGCTTATTATTTAAAATGATTAATTGGCATGATTGAAATTAATAAAAGGTACGAAACGGCAATTAGATGGTTCAGTACTTGAATTCTTCATCTAGGCTAACCTTGTTGCCCTACAAAACCTGCTAAGTTTGAATTTATTTAACGCAATATCTACTTTTATACGAATGCCTCATTAGTAGTCTCGTTACCAAATAAATCAATCGGGCTCAAACTAAATCTTCTATAGTCTACTAAAATAATAATGTTTTATGAAATAAATTACAAAAATGTGGTCTCGCTACGCGGCGAAGTGCAGCAGGAATTCTCTTAAAAGTCAATTATCCACAACCGTATAACTGTTAAATTTCAAAATAATACTGCTATATCAAAGTTTTTTTTTATTAACATATTCCGTTAGGAAAGTAGTTAACATAAAAACCTTAATAGAAGCGTGTGTAGTTTGAGAGTAATTTGGCAAAATAGCGCGAGTCATGGTCACGCAGAAACACACGAGCAGGTACGGCAAGTACTACCTATAGTAATTTTGTTTACGCTGAGACCACCAGCCTTGTGGATTAAGAAAAGCACCCTATATGGCCTACCTGAGTACCTTTAAAGTGAAGCAGAGTAAATCTGTAATAACTTGGCAGAACTGTTATTAGTATGGTACATTTTATAAAGATCTCAAAAGAATTTCGGTTCCGAGAAAGCGTACCTACCTGTAGAACTGACAGAAAATTATTAGTATATAAAGTGACTTGATTCGGAGAATCGCTCGGCAGGGTGTTCCTTACTTTGACATGTTTTATTTATCAGTCTCTTTGGACGAATATAGGAAATAGTCGTTAATTGACCTGTAACATTCATTTCACATTCGTAATTGAGCCATTATGTCGAGCAATTAATTAAAAAACCGGTCAAGTAAGTATAAAGAAGATTCAAGAAATCCTTACAATATTTACCTGAATGTATTGTATTAAAAGCTATCAAAGACAAATAAAAAGTATCAGAACCGATCTAAAAATTAGCTCAAAAGTATGTACATTTTGCAGAAATCAGCATGGAAATCTGCTTCAATTGACGTGCTACGTTTAATTTTTTTCAATTATGAGCTATAGTAGTAGTACTTGTTGAAGGATAATTAAGGAAGTGTCAAGTGTTCAATATATATTGCGATGGAGCACCAATAATACGGAATATTGTGAAAAATGCCATGCTGATTGGGATTGCAGATGATTCAATGAATTTTTGGAGAATAATACGCAGGGAACTATGAAGAGTTGCAATCTACAATATGTTACATATGTTAAGCATCTATTTGACTAAAAAAAAATAGAGCAACAGATGCCGACTTTTTATTATAAATCTGACCCTATAGAATATTATACAATCGAGCAAAACTCTAAATTGATTGGAATTGCAGATTATTGGACCTTTGTACCTTAACGCTAATGATGACGATACTTAAAACAGAGTTCGAAGGATATTTGATATATTATATCATGGATATTTATAAATGTAAAATTTGCGAGACTGTTAAAAAATGTAGATATTCCCATAAAAAATAAGTGCACGACTATGTCGTTCATCATTATTCAATGTATAACAGTAGTAGTAAATCCCCGATTAGCGTCTGTAAATCCCAGATCGCGACCGACACGGCGAAGTTCGGATCAATAATCCAGAGACCAGTAGTTAGAGAAGCTATTATCAAAGTAATAAAATATTTTAGAAATACATACGTTCCATCTGCTTTATACGAAGAAGCATAAGGGAAGAAACTTGTAATGCCTCAAGAGGTGAGGTGGAACACGATGAATCGCGCAATGAAAAGCTACTTAGATAATAGAGGAATTCAAGTATGCCAAGATAACAAAGAGCACAATGATACCGATATTATAAGAATTGTTAATGATGCTCATATCACTATGAATGCCGTTGCAGTAGCTCTAGATAGGATCCAAAGGTCGTTAACAATGATTTCCATTGCGGCGGAAATATGGAATAAATTAGAGATATATTCAAAAAATCAACCATTAGCCGTTAAAAAGCATTGTCATAGACGTAGAAGTATGACTTTGGGTGGTGTTCGCAGCAAGTATGCTAGATCACAGGTTCCTTGGACATAGATTAAACAATACTCAGAAACAAGAAGGTCACACATTTTTCAATAATATGGATCCAGAGTTTTTGTCATTTGGGTTGGCAATGACATCCGAATCGCACCAATTTCCTAAGTACATTACGAAACTGTGGTTTGGACCACAGTTTCGTAATGTACCTATCGCCACCATTAGTATGGTGGAAATCGTTAACTATTGACAGTTGATGACCATCTGAGAAGCAAAAGTTTTTAGAAGTGTGTGAAGAACTGTTTACAGCTAATGCATTAGCAGTATTAGATATTCAGTTTTCATAATTTCGTTTGGTGCAATCCAAACTAAGAAATGGAGTGGAGTAAAAGCGTCTAAACTTGCTTTTTCATTTAAATATCTCAATCAACGAATTATTTTCGAGAACAACAAATTAAAAACCTTAATTTTTTTTTACCTAGAAATCGATGTTTTTACATTTTCCAACAGAATGATATGTAGAGGGGTCGCTCAGCAAGATTTGCCCTTCAACACGTGGACCACAATAATTAATCTTTTGTGTATACCTTTCTATTTTACACGAAACTTCCTATCTCCTTCGAGAACCTCAGAATATTTCGAGGGTTGAGCTTTTGTAGATCTCCCGGTGCCACAAGGACATTTTCGAAATGCCTCAACTTTTGGCGAGTCAGTGTCATTCGCAGAGTAAGTGCTCTGACGTTTCAGCCATAGTTTGGCAGAATCTATTGTTCGTCAGTGGTTTTCCCCATTTTCTTGAGGTGGTACCTCCAGAGGCCATGTCCAGTGGGAAGGTCTACGACTAGTTTTATCTCATTTTTTTATGCTTGAGAAGTTTTTTTGCTGCTTGACTATCTGATAGGATATAGATCTTTGCACCTCTTAGGCTTTTTTGACACATCAGAGATGGCTATATTGATAGCATTTAGTTCTGCTTGAAAGATTGTGGGATTGTTATCTAAAGGTGCAGAGATTCGACACCTAGATCCGTAAACTCAGGATCCCACTCCTTCTTTTATCTTTGAACCATCTGTGTACCAGACAAGTGCCCCCTCTCTAGTTGCTTTAGTCTTTCCCTTGTAGCATTGCGGTCTTCAATTACCACTTCAAAGGAGCGATCAAAATGAAGTTTGGTTTCATTGTATCGGTTGGCTTGGTCATCGCCTCTATCTGGATGTCCTTCAGAATCTTAAGGTGACCAGTCAAGTTTTCTGACTTTAGTTTTTGTGTCTGAGTGACTCTATACGCACTGGTCCAGGCCACCTTTTCTATGCATATGTGCAGCGGAGGGAGGTCTTGTAGGGTTTTCAGAGCTGCTGTGGGGCACGTTTTCCCCTGGTGAGCTTTTGTACTATTGTTAGCTTTCGCTATAATAGGCTTAAGAACAGTGTTATAGTTCCACCAGATGATGGAGGGTTTTAAGCCCTATATTTTAGAGTCGTCGACAGGCCAAACGCACTGCCGTTGCTTTGTTGATAGTTATTTCCAAGTGTGGGTTCCAGTTTAGTATCTGGTCAAGAACGACGCCAAGATACTTAACCTCTTTTGAAAGCTCTACCGTCATCCCTCCCAAAGTGGGTGCTTTAAGGGTCACTTCCTTCTTGTTGTGAATGAGATCGCTACGGTTTTGTTTGGGTCGACATTTCGTATTTCCTGTGTACACCATGTGCTGACAAAGTTGAGGAAACTTTGCATACGTTCTGAGAGAAAGTTGTCATGCTTGTCACTTATTATAATAACTAGGTCATCGGCATAACCTTGGACTTCAAAGCTTCTTCAGTCAGTCTTACCAGTAGATCATCAACAACCAGAGGCCAAAGGCCCTCCTTGAGGGCATCCCTTTATTACTTTGTCTGTGACGGCTGTTTCTCCAATGATCACGGTGACTTCACGGCTGGTTAGCATGGATTCTATCCATTTTGTAGTGGTTGGTTCCACTCCTCTGCGGGTTGTGGCGCGCTGAATGGATTCATGTGAGGTGTTGTCAAATGCACCCTCTATGTCTAGAAATGCACACAGCGCCACTTCTTTTTCAGCCAGTGCCTTCTTTTTATCGCGGACGAGATTTTGAAAAGCATGGGTGGTAGATTTCGATGGTTGGTATGCGAATTGTTTTGCAATAGAAAGAAACTTGCTTCTGACGATAATCTTTTTCATCGTTTTAAGAAGGAAGTTGGTTAAGCTAACGGGGCGGTAAGACTTTGGTTCCCCAGTTTTTGGGAATGAAGCCCAATGCAAACCTGTTTGTGAAGATTAATTGAATGTGTGGTAGTAGGTGCTAGATCCCTTGTTGTAACAAGGCTGGACAGATATAGGGTTCAAAGCTATGCACCGCGCATCTGATTGTGTTTTTTTGTAAAGATTTTGTTGGCTAGACCTTTTACCCTTTTTGTAGGCCGCTGAGTGTTTTCAATGGGCTCGTCTTCTGGTGCCAGCTCTTCTTTAGCAATTATGCTTGACCCTAGAAAGTGTGTTTCTAGAAGAATCCTTAGACTTTCTTCAGATGTCTCAGCATAGGTGTCTTGGGCTCTATTCTTCAGTAGGCTGATTTCATTTGAGTGCTCCTTGGATAGCACTTTTTGTAGACGAACGGACGGTGCTAGTCTTATTCACTACCCAAGAATAAATGCTGAGAGCCCAAAGGATTTTTCATTTCAAAAAAATGTCAGTTCAAAATGGTGCACAAGCCTATATCTGTCAAATCTGCTGAAGTAAAAATAATTCACTGTGGTTCCAACAAAATTCAAGATGGCGTCGTATCTGTTAAATTCTCATTTATCGAAACTTAAGATTCGTGCAGTTTGGGTTAATGAACGTGAAATAGAATTTATACAGAAACATCATTTTATTATTGTTTTTTACAGCAAATAGAAGCTTCTGCTTTACAACTCCTAATCGTCTTTGGTGACGAAACATTTAAAGAACAAAGTTGATATAAGAACAAAAAGAACAACTTATTACTAGCAATCATAATAATGTCTAATATATCGAGTACAACAGGCAGCTTAGCAGGGCTGGAAGCTGATGCCCGCTATATCACTACTAGTGATGCTTCTACTTGGGTCCGTTACAGTGCCCCCCCGGTTGTCCAATAGCTTTAGTTTTTTAGCACCCTATTGCACCCACCTAGCACTACCTAGCACCCCACTGCCAGAGCTAGAACCACACCCCAGTGAATAACAGAGCATTTTTACCGGAGGGGGGGAGGCTAACGTAACGCGAGGCCCCCCCGTTTGTATATTTCCCTTAAAACTTCAGCACTGTCTACTATACACCTAGCACTATCTAGCACAAGTTACAAAGCTAGCACCAACCCACTTCTCGAGTTTTAGGACAGTTTTACCGGGGGGGCTAATGTAACACTTGCTTCCCCGTTATGGTATTGATTTAAAATTTTAGCACCAAGTACGTTACACCTAGCGCTATCTAGCACCCAAGTTACAAAGCTAGCACCAACCCACTTCTCGGGTTTTAGGACAGTTTTACCGGGGGGGGGGGCTAATGTAACAACTTGTGCTTGCTTATCCGTTATGGTATTGATTTAAAATTTTAGCACCAAGTACGTTACACCTAGCACTACCTAGCACCCAACTTAC
>JAEQML010080705.1:0-11500 GCA_016904865.1 Pissodes strobi | reverse complement strand
GATTTTGCGTTTTGGCGATTACAGTGCACAGCTTTATTTAGAGACCTTGGAGCCTTAAGTCCGGATGATTTTTCCATTTTTCGCTGGGCTTCCTGCCTGAATTCTTTTCGATCCAGATGTCATTCCAGGTCTTTGTGTTCTTCGACTCATTGATGTAGGTTGTACCTTAATTATTCTTCCACGGCGAATATTTTTCATAGTGCTGAATAAGTTTAACAGCTCCGATGGGGTTTTTATTTTTTCTAAGATTTTGTTTAGTTCCACCACCATATTGTTGTTTCAGGCGTTGAGTCCATTTTGACCATTTGTACAAGATCTGCGAAATTTTGACTCAATTGTTCTACCGCAACTCCTTTTTTCTTAAAATCATCTGATTGTGAAGATGATGGAGGCAAATTAGGAACCATTTCTTGTTGAAAGAAGTTAACTATGTTGGGGTTTGGAACCTTCGGCAACATGCACTAAAACGGAGTTTTATCCACAATACCGAAACAGAATTATTGCACTCGACGCGCGTTCATCTCCTGATGATGCTAACATGGTTAGCGAAACGCGCGTTCATCTCCTGATGATGCTAACATGGTTAGAGAAACGCGCGTGGAGTGCAATAATTCTGTTTCGGTATTGTGGATAAAACTCCGTTTTAGTTAGAAAGAAGTTAAGTGTATCACATTGTTCTTTATTGCTACTCTCATTTGTTATCACTTCTATGTTAGAAGTATCCATCATATCTTCAAAAAACATGTCATCAATGTTTTCCCCTATGGCTAATTTAGCTATTTTTTTCTATCAGAAGTAGATAATAGAGGAGTGCAGTTTAAATTAAGAATATTATAGTTTTCTTCAACTGCGCACATGCGTGTTTGCAAAATCTCCCCCCTTGTCCAGCAACACAGTCGCACATTTCAATTTTGGTATCTACTGTATACAAAAGATCTTTTTCATTTTCTGATGAAACTAAAAATTGGGAATCTGTTATTTTATTTACTATTAGATTTTTGCTTTAGATTTTAGCTTAGAGTATATTAAAGCATTCTTGGTTTTTCTAAAATTTTAAAATAAAATAAGTCTTCGTTTATAATAATTTTCAAATATATTGCATATAAAATCTATCAGCGCGCAAGCTTTGAAAGCCTTACAGCGTTGCAAAACCAGATCCTTGAAAATTCTAATGATGATTCGCAATAAATATTCGTATTATTGCCCCTTGTCAACACATTCGATCTGAATGTATGAGCCTATTCGGTTTTTCGTTTATAAAAACTATTAAACTATTTTAAAAGGTTTGGATATTTTTAAGTAAATTGTCACTTATAAATGAAGAGTATTCATCTTCAAATTCTTGGTCTGCGGTGGAATAAAGGATTACTTGAAATTTCCTCATTATGTAAGGCCTATCATTTTTTTCAATTTTGTGGTCAGCATTCCAAAGTCATCCCCAGACAGAATTATGAAATGTACAGAGGAGAAGTTTAGTATCAGGAAATAAAACGGACAAAGCATTTCTCTCTGCATCCGAATCATCGGTCATTATAACTATAGGAAAATCTTTCTTGCCAAAACCATTCCTACCCAAGGTTCTTTTTAGCAAACTGAATGCCAAAGTATAGTTTGCTTCACTTTCTTCACTATGTAGAATCACTCCTAGAGGAACGGCTCCAATTTTATGGGCTGCAAATAAAAATGTAATGCAAGAGTTCATTTGGTCGCATGAACCACTGCTATCAATGAAAACCATGCTTTGAGAGAATTCGCTTTCAAGAGCCCTTAGCTTCATTGGCGTCAATACTACAATAATTATAAGCGGATCTTCATTTATTTCGATTTTGATTCCCATATCTTCATACTTTTTAAATTTTTTCTTTAAAACATTAATCATGCTTAAATGGTCTCGGTACCAAAATTCGCTTCTCTAAAAAATATATATTCTAGAATACATGTATTTTCAAAAGAAAGGAATGCAACCAAACTATTAATTTTTATAGCCTTTTTTTTTAAATAAAAATTATTTTCTTATTCTCTCACTAGTTTCTAACAAAAATGAAAATGCAGATAAATTTATCTGCATTTTCTTAATTCTTAAAGATGAATGGGAAATGTAAATAAATTTAATTTATTTTTTTAAGCATAAACCGTTAGTCGGACGGAAAAAACCGAGGTCATTTTTGTTAGAAACTAGTGAGAGATTAAGAAAATAATTTTTATTTTAAAAATAGCAGTGACGTACCGATTTAATACCCGAATAAAAATATGTAATTTTTCGCGTTCAACAATCTCAAAGACATAGGATTTTTCGACCACATGTTTATTAACCAAACTAAGCTTATTTTATAATATTCTATTTATCCTAGAAATTAGCGGAACGTTTTTTGAAACACCATGTACAGGGTGTACATGCGAGAATGCACATAGGCTATTTTTCCTGATTTTGGATATACACAAAAATGGATATTTACAATATTTTTGGATATATACAAAAACCACGTATCCGAGTGTTTGAATGAGCCCTGTAAATTGTATTAAATTTCAAACGCTCACTAAAAGTTTTAACTCGTTTTAGGGTACCTATGTTTATTTTTTTATAAATATTTGTTTTATATGAATACTAACATCTCTTTTATTTTTCTAATAAAATGAATCTTGCAAAGCAATATTAAAATTCCTAACAACATTACTTTACAGCATTATTGGTTTCCGCATTTTCTAGTAGTTTTTTAAGCTTCATATACATTAATTTGAACACCCTCTATCTTGTATATCCAAATCGCAAACGAAAATGAAACGAAAATCAATATTAATATAAATAATTACAATAATTAAATGTGCTACTACTAATTTTATAGCACCAAGCAATATTAATAACATTATAAACACGCTTTTCTTTCTAAGGCTCTGTAACGTAGTATAGTATGTAGTGGAAAATAAGCGCATTTTTCAACTACATACTATACTGCGGTGCAGACCCGCCGCGTTCGATGAGGCTCTGTACCGTAGTATAGTATGTAAATGTGCTACCGGGATTGATACTGGCGCGGTGCCTCCAAAAACCTTTTTTTTTCTAATTTTGCTTAGTTTTTAATATCGGGTTGTTTTCTCGTCTGCCGTGGGATCTTAAACACACACAATTTTTTCATTTTGTCAATTGGTACTCACTCGAAATGAGAGTCCTTTAGATGTTAATTAAATTTTCAAAATAAGGCATATATACAGAGTGTTCAACTTACCACCCATGTTATCTGCGTAAATACAGATTTGTAAAATTCCCCGAAATACGTCAACAAATTTATTGGATGGCGCCCCTTCAACCCCTCAAGTCTACTACCCTAAATTTCTTAAATAAAACGGAGGGGGCATCGAGTAGTACATCATTTTAAAGAACTTTTTATTCTGTACATTTTGACGTCCCATTTTTTAAATTTGACCTCACGTTGCAAAATAACATCTATTTTAATGTTTACATAAAAATAATAATAATAAATTAATTGTCATACTACATATTATAGTAATATTTCTCCAATTAATTTTGGGTTAAATCCAGCAATTGGTATCCATGGCTCGTCGTAGAGTTTTGACCATCTTTCTTTGGTAAAAACCTTTATTTCGTTGTCCTCCGGAAAAGGAGAAGGAGCCACATATGTGCTTGCCTCAACTAAAAACAAATATTTAATATTGAAAGATCTCAGGAGCATGAGCTAAAACAAGTCCCATATTACATATTACAATCTAGGAATTTTCCGACTTGTGTCGTCTTCAAGTTGGTGGCGCCCTTTAAATAAATAGCCAACTTGCTGCTCTGGCATTGGAGCTGGGGCCTAATTTGTACGCTTCGAAGACAGCTCGTTCTGATCTACGTATCATTAATTGCAAATTTTCATGGCTTAATTTTAAACTTTTGCTTGTTTGTTTTAATCTGAAGTGAAACTAAATATGTAAATAAAATTAGAAGATAATGAGCGTGGCAACATATTTGTAAAAAATTGGGATTTTTACTTTTTGTGTCCTATATTTTCCACCTTTTTATTACTTTATTATTTCCCCGAAGGACCGCTCTTGATTTTTTCGTGTTATTTTTTTTTTCTATTTTACTCGTTTACTGATTTTATGTCACTAAATACCATGAAACTGTCCAACAGTTTAATCAACTGTTACGTTACCAATTATTTGGAACATGTTCGCCTTTAGATAGTTGACGTGTAAAAGGAAGTTCTAACAATTCTGCATATGTGTTTTAAGAAACAAAAGTTGCCTGTAGGAAAAACAAACGAGTAATGAAAGGAAAATTGAAAAGGCCTCAAAATGCTTTCCAAGAGGGTCCACCTTTCTCCGGACCAATAGACTGGCGGCACAGTCCCCCACAGCATATAGTCTATTTTGTTTCTGAAAATATGTATTAAGTACTCATATGATAGAGAGTTCGAGAGTCCCAGCCGCAATCACTAGCTTCATGATTCACACAATGGTCAAGATTGTATTTGCTGCTTTAACATAGTTCAGTAATTTTTTTTGCATTTTATGCCACAATATTCACATACTGATTTATTTGGGCACAGATCATTTTTGTGATAAAGCTTCTGGCAGTAAAAACTCCGCACAATTCCAATTCAATAAATTGAATAACGTTTCCAATCTATGAAAATCTTTCCGGAACTAATAAATTTATGAAGTAATTACATTAAACCATCTCTGCGCATCCTGTAAGTCCCATTTTTGCGATTTTACTTAAGTAAGCCACTTGCATTTATTTTCATCATTGTCTTCTATGAAATGGTAGCGTATATAGAATTTTTGTGTTTCTCACAAAACCGACTATTTAAAGTTTTGTAATTTGTATCTTATTGGCCATTCACGTTATTTTCCGCTTCTTTTTCCAGGGTATCAATATCACTTCTGTTTTGACACCTCACTAAAACTACAATTTTTTAAATATTTATAGTTCAGGCGGTTTTATATTTCTTTGGAAGTCTGCTTTTGATTCTCCTGCATTAATTGTGTAGTTTTGTTGTCGTATTATTAAGTTCGGAATATTAATCTTTTATTGGGCGTTGTTTAGAATTTGCTTTGTTTTTAAATCTTCTATTTTGATGTCTACTATATATCTTTGTCTTCTATTGTATTTGGTAGAAGGATGTGTGTATTAAACTTTATGCATTTAAGTCAGTACTCTCTCGTTTTTAAGCTTCAGGTTTTTGATTCCAGATGCAGATAAACTTCCATACACCTATATTTTACTCCCATGCAACTATCAAACCGAATTTATTTTTTAATAAACCTATTTGTATTATTTTTTATATTTACTTAGGTATCTTTAAAGAATAGGATTTCTAGTATCCCGCCTTTTAAAAAAATTACAAGTACATAATATAATACCAATAATTAAGAACGGCTCTAATTACACAAAATTTTTTATAAATTGACTTACTTAAAGTCACTTGCATCATCATTACCTTCTATAAAAATAGTGATTTTTTTTTCAAGTAATTCTCACAAAATGCCGGATCTCTGTAACAAGTGTAATGAAGCATGCATTTTCAAGGAAAGCAAGTCAGACTTATTTGGGTTTCCTTGTGACATATGCAAAACCGTAATTTGTAAAAAATGTGCAAACTTTGCTACAACTGATGTTAGAGCATTGATTCAGATGACCAAAAGAATACTACCTTTTATTTGTGTAGACTGTTTTACAGTAATTAAAGAATCTGCTAGACTAAAAGAGCGAGTCTTACAGCTGGAAAAAGATACTAAACCATAGAAAATATGCAGATTAAGAGAATAGAAATTGAGTTAGAGAAAATAAAAGACGAAAAAATTAAGAAGTTAGAAGCTGATGTTAAAAAAAAAAACAAGGAATCACAAATCAAGAAAAATGATAGTGACATAAAGAGCTTATGAACTTAAAGGAGTTTTTCAATGAAAAATTTGCTACTATTGCTGTTAATAATTCTAACAAAGAAAATAATGATAAGCCATTTATGGGTGTTGAATCCATAGGTGAATTACAAGAAAGGGAAAGGAGGAGCAAAAAACTACTTATTTTTGGTATTCCAGAAGTAAAGGAGAATAACAAAGAAATTAGAGTTGATAAGGAGATGGATGCTGTGAGGCAAGCTTTACTAAAAATTAAAGATGAACCTATAGAAGAGTTCTCAATTTTCAGGCTGGGGAAGTATGGAGACAACAGAACTAGGCCCATTTAGGTTATATTTGAGTTAAGAGAGGTTGCAAGGTCTTACCTAAAACTTAAACGCAGTGTGACTGAGCAGAATTTTTATATTAAAAATGACTTAACTATAACGCAGAGGAACTACTTAAATGGGATCCCGAAAGAGCTGGAAGAGAGGAAAACTCTGGGTGAGTCTGATCTTAAAATAAGGTACTATAATGATATTCCTAAAATTATTAAATCAAGACCTCAAATATCAGTATAATTGCAGACAAAAAAATGAGTGTTCTAGAAAGTGGGATTATCAATGAAACAAGCACAATTATACATCCTGACACACGTTTCACAACAAACAGTAAAAACAAATTTCAATTATTATACATTGCACATGTAAACATTCGATCATTGATTCCATCATTCTCAGCTACTAAAGACCTTATTCTACAAGAACAATTTCATGTGTTTGCAATCAGTGAAACATTGCTGGTGCCCGACTATCCACATAACCTATTAGTTTGGGTTAGTTTGGGTTAGTTCCTGGGTACTCTCTTCTTAGATGGGACAGAATATCAAGAGGTGGTGGTGTATGTGCTTACATTTCCAATAAATTAATGTGTACAAAGTTGAATATTGTGCAGAAAGAGGGGTGCCTTGCAGAGCAAATATGGGTTAAATGCATGTACAGAAGTAAATCAATAGGTAGGAAGAATACTTGTAGCAAATTAAGTTAAAAAGTCCCGCAGAGCCGCCGGAGGCAAACATTTTTTGGAGCCATGTGGGGCGGTTCAAACCCCCTAAACCCCCTCCTTATCTACGGCCCTGGCTGAAGTGAAAAAAGCATATATGACCTTTGAAATAAATAAAGTGAGGAATAATCCTAAAAAACTTTGATCCAGCATTGATAAATGGAACATTCATTGCAAACCAAGAAACGAAATTCCTTCGCATCTTAGAGATGTCCAGTAGATTAGCAATCATTGCAGTACCGTTAGTCAGTCTGCTATTCCCATTGAGGAGGAGCAACTTGATTTTTTTAAATACAATACTATGGATGGACTGGGAAATGAACATTTCTAATTTGATGTGATCTCTGAACAAGATGTTGTGGCTGCATTCACACACTTGAAATCTAAGGCTTTTGGTACTGACCAGATACGTTATGACATGCTACTCCTTAGCATGGATCATATTGTATCCGTAGTAACTAACATGTTTAATGCAAGTTTGCAAAATGCTGAGGTTCCAAATGTTTGGAAAATGTCCATTGTAAAGCCTATAGCAAGTAGGCTGAATCATATACTGATTTAAGACCTCTATCCCTATTACCAATTCTTGCTGAAATGTTGGAATATTTGGTGTGTAATATGATGAACAAATAAGTACATTTTGGATAAATCGATCCTACCAGACGTTCAATCTGGTTTCCGAAGGAGCCACAGTACTGCTACTACCAAGGTCACTAATGACATCGCAAGAAATATGGATGAGGCTAGGGTGTCGTGCTTGGTACTTATTGACTACAGCAAGGCATTCGACCTTATTAATCATAACCTTCTCATTTCCAAGTTGGGCTATTATGGTTTTTCTGGACGGGTTTGTGATTGGTTTGCGGAGCATGTGCAGATGGTGGAACTGGATGGAACGTGGTTGTGGGAGCGTGTGCAGATGGTGGAACTGGATGGAGCGAGATCAGAGTCTGCAGTAATGCACCATGGGGTCCTGCAGGGAAGTACCTTGGGACCATTTCTATTTAATTTTGTATACTTCTGATATATGTAAAGTGGTCCGGTTCTGCTCCATGCATCTGTATGCAGACGATGTACAGCTTTTGAGTGGTTTTTCACCTGATAAATTTTTGGACTTTCAAGGTCATGTCAATAGGAATCTTGCTCTAGTTTACTATAAGTTGAGGAGCCCCTATGAATTTTAATTTGTATTGCCTAAGCATCTGAAGCTAACATTGGTTCAATCACTTATATTTCCGCACATGGATTATTGCAGTGTTGTGTATTATAATTTACTAACAGTGGGGTATCAAGAAAGGATGCAACTTGCTCAAAATGCCTTCATTAGATTTGTCTACTGCATTGGAAAGCTTGATCATATAACGCCAGTTTACAGAGAAAATTAAATTTTAAAGTATAAAGAAAGAGCCATGTTGAAGTGCAGCATGCATGCAGTTCTTGTTTACAAAATTTATAATTCTCATACATAAACCATGTTATATGTATGAATACTTTGTACTTAGGCAGGACTTACACACGTTGAGTCTTAGAAATGTAACTAGATTTGATATTCCGCTTCACTACACATCAAAGTTTAGGGACTCATTTGCATTCAGGGCTATGGAAATGCAAAATAATTTGGAAACTTTTGATCTTTTTTCTAGCGCCTCTCTACTAACCTTTAAAACCAAATTTAAGAAACATATTATCGAGCATACTACCTAAGAATGATGTTATGTAGGAGAAGGTATACTTTACTTTTAGGTATAGCATGTAAGAACGCGCATGCGAATGTTGCCTTTTGTATAATGGCATTGTCTTTATAAACAATGGTAATGGGAATATACTACTATATTTTTTTTTATTGCATAATAAATATTTTTCTATTCTATTCTATGTATGAAAGATTTTGTGTTTGCCATAAAACCGGCTATTTAAAAGCGTAGCAGTTTCATATTTGTAATTTGAATCTCATTAGCCATCCAGCTTATTTTCTGATTCTTGATTCTTTTTCCAGAGTATCTATATCACTCTTATTTTGCCACCTTACCAAAGTTGCTATTTTTTGAATATATTTAGTTCAGAATGTCTTCTAATTCTAATTTGGGACCAGAGACGAAGCGGCCCCATTTTCCAAAAAGCGTAGATAAGAAGTGGAGTAAAAGGCAAACAATTTGTAACATAAACTGCTTTCATTTCTCCCGCATTAACAGTATAGTTTTTTTGCCATTTCGTAGAATTTGCTTTGTTCCTAGATAGGAGTTTGGTTTCAAAAGTGTAATTATTATTTCATATTTGGATTTGATGTATATTATTTTTCTTTGTCTTCTATTGTATTTGGTAGAAGGGTGTGCGTATTAAACTTTATGCATTTAAGACATTACTCTTTCGTTTTTAAGCTTCAGATTTTTGATTCCAGATGTGGATAAACTTCTGCCGAATTGATTTTTAATAAACCTAGGTATTTGTATTATTTTTTATATTTACTTAGGTAGGTACATAGCATAAGACCAATAATAAGGAACGTTAATTAATATTACAGTAATCATTATAAATGTAGTTACTTAAAGTCACTTGCATTATCATTATTTTGTATGAAATTGTCACGTATATAAGATTTTGTGTTTGCCTTTAAAAAAAATAAAATTACATCACATAAAACCAATAATAAGGAACGTCTCTAATTAATATAGCAGTAATCTTTATAAATTTACAAAAGCTTACAGAATTTCGAGAGAAAAATGTGTAAAAATTTATTCGCAAACGCACAACTCTGCAACTTACGTCACTGGGGCTGCGCATGCACGGAAGAAGGTTAATAATTCGTAAATTTCTATCACCCATCACCTGTATACGCCCTTGATACTAACATCTGACAATTACATATAACACTATTATATTTATCGATTTTGCACTAAAGGTAACTGCTGAATGAGTAATTATTGAGGTCACAGTACATTACTCGCATGATTAGGAATTTTTACCTTTTAAGTAAGACTGACTAAAAAGGTACCGGCGGTACAATACTTGCCAAAGACTATTTTACATTAAAAAAATAACCGCTATGGAGTTTCGTATAGGTTTATGAGCGATACTTCAGTGTTATTTGTAAGGACAAATTCTATGATTTAGAAACAGATACAGCTAATTACACTAATATCATATCATTAAATCTACTTAATTTCTTCGTTATTGGCATAATCGCATAATAAGCTCGTCTTGCAAATTGTAGAAACAAAAATAGAGGTGCTATAGCGGTTATAGCCTATATAATCCTTAATTGAATGATTCTTTCCATCTATATTTTCATTGCAAAATATGGATATCACGATATATGTAGTCTGTGGAACATTTGATGATTCAAATAAATTCGCGATCACTTTTACTGGCATCAAATTGGTGCGAATGCTATTTACCTACTAGATCAGATACCCTTCTAGCCCTTTCAAATATAGTATGAGCAAATGCTAAAGGTAATAAGATTACGCCCATTTGTGGCATCAAAAAGCAAGAAAAAGTGATAAGTGAATATTATGCATTTTTTAAACCAATCGAATGTGATGTACATATGATGGTGTATGTACAGTATTGCATCAGTGGGACACCTCATTCAAAATTTTTGAATATCCTGTAGGTATATACTTTTCTTTGTCAGTCCGGCTCCTGACCTAATAGGCAGGGACCACAGATGATATCAGAATACTCAAAAAAAGGATAAAATAATTAACTCCAATACAATACCAATAATATCAACCTAGTCTGATGAGTATTGACGACAGCGCGCATATAGGCACGTTGCCTCAGGCGGCGCAGATGCGTTTGAAACCATGTGTTATATGCGGCTCGTGGTGATTTAGTAGAAGACCCCGTAGATTCGATATGGCCAAGTGACGCTCTCTCCTCTCTAATTGGTCTGCCTGAGTAAGCAGGCACAAATTCAGAAGCAGATTCCTGTGATAACCCATTCTTTCCAGACTTCTTTCTCTCTTACCGAAAGGGGATATACTCATCTTCTTGTATAGTCGCTCGAGTGCAACCTGTACCAAACAAGGCAAGAAAACCACGCCATCAAATTATCGTCCAATTACCTTGCTTCCAATAATCTCTAAACTCATAAGCTCACCAACTACTCAAGTGCCTCGAGACCAACAGAATAATTAGCGATAACCAATACGGCTTCCGTAAACAGAGATCACTCATATATGGAGCTGGCTTGCCAGCTTCCTTAATAACCGATCTCTGCACATTGAAATGAAATGGACACATCTCAGACACATTCACCGTAAATGCGAGAGAGCCTCAGAGCGCAATACTTGCACCAACTCGGTTTCTCATTTATATCAACGACCTGCTAACCGAAACCAATAATCCTGTTTACAGTTTTGCAGATGGCAGTACTCTTGTCTCCCAATTTAGATCCGAAAAACCTTTACCAGCGACTGAGACTTATCACTGCAGGCAGGAGCAGATTACAACAATAAATCGAGATCTGGAGAAAGTTCGAACCTGGGGCGACATGAATTTGGTCAAATTTAATGCTGCAAAAACCCAAGCAGCCACGTCTACCAAGAAAGCTAATACGGCGTGCCCTGACATCATTATGGCAGGATCGACC
>JAEQML010080704.1:0-11501 GCA_016904865.1 Pissodes strobi | reverse complement strand
ATTACTATATTTAGTATATATTCAGTATTTCTTTGGTTTGATGCCGCATGCCCTATAATTGCGGTTAAATCACATGATATGAATCATCCAATTAAAACGTCGAAAAGCATAATTGGTTGAAAGCCTTGAATTTTGAAAGCGAGGTCGTGTCATCTTGGTGGCGACGCTTGACCGGGTGAGTGCTGGTTTTTAATCTTGAAATATTTTATTCATCTTGCAATATATTTATTTCACTAATTTTTGTCCATTTTTAAATACATAATTAATAATTATTTCTGATTCGCTTAATCGTATTTGGCTAAAGCAAGGATTTAGCATTTTTATATTAGACTTTCAATTAGCTTACCAGCTTTAATAATCTTAATTTTTGTAGTGACCGTTGGGTTAAGATACCGATTTATTGGTGGATAATTGCGTCTCTCATTAGTCAAATTCATATAATTTGAAAGTGGTTTAGTCCAAATTTATAGAGAACGTAATTATTTCATCGTTTAGCGGTCACGCACATTATTTTACGTATTTCCAGACAAATTGAACAGTATTATTTGGGGAAATCTTGGAGTAAGTTCTATATATTCCTGTAAAGGTAGTAAATTGAATTTTCGGTAGAATTTCTTCGAATTTTCCCTCATATAATTACTGGTTTAATATTTGTTCTTTTCAAGCTTATTTCATTCAAATTTCGGCATATTTGTAACGTCAAGCATATAATTATTAGTACTAAATGAAAAACCTTTGTATTCCATGCAAAAATTTAATCCAAAAGGACGTCTAATCAGCGTAACAGAGCGCATTCGGCCTTAGCCATCATCAGTGTTACTTGTCAGTTGGAACCAAAGAACATATCCACAAGAGGCACAAACTACATCAAAACGACAACGGTCACATCAAAATTTAAAAAACACTCTACATTATAAGAAAGGTTCACATATTTGTTATTTTTTTTCTTTTTTTATATTTTATAATGTAGAGTGTTATTTAAATTTTATTTAAATTTTGATGTGACCGTTGTTGTTTTGATCTAGTTTGTGCCTCTTGTGGATATGTTCTTTTGTTCCAACTGACAAGTAACACTGATGATGGCTAAGGCCGAAAGCGCTCTGTTACGCTCATTAGACGTGCTTTTGGATTAAATTTTTGCATGGAATACAAAAGTTTTTCATTTAGTACATTTCGTACATGCACACAGCCTTCACTCTTCATTTATTATAATTATTAGCGCTTGCCCTGTCGCGTCACAACACTGATGTATCGACATTAATTTGCATTTATGAGAGGTTAAGCTCACATGCAACTGTTTTTTCCTTATCTTATATCTAAATTTCTATCTCAATGCGAGATAGTGATTACCTTATCTTTAATTAATTGAGGCATAATTACGCTCAATTATCGTTTATGTGCCAAGGGTCATATAAAAGAGTAATATAAATTACTTATTTGGAGTTATAAGACTCGTTTATAGAGAGGTTATACCTCTATTTTTATATTTATCATTAAATTCAAGTTATCTTTTATTTAGATCTGCCGAGAGCCACTGTTCGGAACGTAATTCCATAACTTTCTTTTGAATTTTAAATTTCAGTCATAATTTTTTTGAATTTCATATCTTAAAGTAAATAAAAGAATATCTTCAGTAAAAGTAGTTATTTATACTTTTTGCTCAACTTAAAATTGTAATTTAAGTTTCTGATTATACCTGCTTTAACCAGTAAATTTTCAAATTTTTGATTACTTCCTCCTGTGTAACAGTCGAACTGAGGTCCACACGATATTTCCTTGAATATTCTTTAATTACGATATACATTGGTCTAAAACTAGGTTATTTTTTCTGAGATGTAATATTACATTACTGAACGTTAGCAAAATGCCGATGTCAAAAAAACAATTGAACATCAGAATCACGTGGTATTTTCAGAAATGATTTTTTTTTAAATGGAAAGACCTATAACTGTTACACCAGTTTGATAGACAGTGAAATTCTAAACAAAATTTGTCCTACTACAAGTAGCTAAAATTAATAATAACGGAGATATTCACATTGAAAAACCGGGCCTAAGACCTTTTTTACCAAATTTGACAGCCTGTAAAATCTAAACGCCTAAAGATAGAACAAAATGTTTTGCACTTTCCTATCTTGGTTTTTCATAAGCTATCGTATGACACTAGCTTTAGATTTAACCAGAGGTTAAAAAATCCGGTTAAATTTAACCTTTGGTTAAATATAAAATTAGTGTCAAACGATAGCTTATGAAAAACCAATAGGAAAGTGCAAACCATTTTGATCTATCTTTGGCCGTTTAGATTTTACAGGCTGTCAAAATTGGTAAAAAAGGTCTTAGGCCCGGTTTTTCAATGTAAATATCTCCGTTATTATTAATTTTAGCTACTTATAGTTAAGGACAAATTTTGTTTAGAATTTCACTGTCTATCAAACTGCTTTAACAGTTATAGGTCTTTCCATTTAAAAAAATTTCATTTTTGAAAATACTACGTGATTCTGATGTTCAATTGTTTTTTTGACATCGGCATAATAATCGGCATCAAAAACTACACTACTTTACTAATTTAGTCACGTTCGTAGCTCTTATAATAGGAAAGTTAGCAATAGTGCCTACTTACAGAACTCGACTCATTGAACGATTATTAACGTTGCGCCTTTCATGAATTTGTTAGAACTTTCACTAGCATACTCGTGACAATGACAAAGTTGCGTTTCATTCGACTTTTGATTCAGACACTAGTGACATTTCACCCAACGGTGGTACCTCTTACAGTGTAAAATCACAGTAATAAAATGCTTTTGCATGGAAACTAAAAACTACAAGGTTAGCTAGCTTCTTTGTCAATTTTTTTAATAGCGAGAACTTTGTGACAATGGAATTACAGGTATAAAAAGGTAGCATGGGGCGCCCGTCTTCGGAGAACGCTAATCTAAAAGGGATGCCAAAAGGACAAACAAGGATGAAAAGTAACTGTCTCCTTTCAAAAACTTTTAATTAGTTTGAAACTCTTCTCAAATGGTGGATATTTCAGCCGTTCTACATTTGCTTGAAATAAAATTAAAAAGTTTGGCTTATCTCCTTTTTAATGAAGCTCTACTTCACAGGGCCATTACTACCTAGTTTGCATTTATACCGATTGCGTTTTATTTTATTTAACTCTGTTCCCAGAGCGGTGCGCTCTAAAATGTGGTCCATAAGACTATAGTTTCCTATTATCGCATATAAGGATTTTATTGTTGTCCAGATCTTTTAGCAAAGATCAGACCACTGACAATATTTTTTAATACTTATACTAAGGGCCACTACTTTGATCGCCGATTAGCCACCGCTAAATTAATCGGTGTTTTGAATATTAATGTCACTCTGACTTTGACGCTTTAAAACACTGATTAAACTAACGAGTGTTTAAAATGACAAATCGAAGCTCAAAGTAGGCGCCCTAAAGTTTTTTAATACCACATAGGCATATAATGTCTGAAATTTTTCCAATATGGAAAAAAAGTGTCAGTAAAAGTGCTTGGCACCATCCATAGAAACGCTTCTTATCGAGGCAAGACAATATATTTTAACAAAAACATCAACGGTTAATGGAGGTGCAAAAAAAGTTTAAACGCTTGTTTCAAAATATGCTTATTAACAATTCAAAGCGGTTAGTATATCGTAACACATTTTCATCACTAATTTCAACCAAGCAGAGCAACACCTTCTAGACAAGAAGACCTTGAAACTAAGAAAAGCAGCAGTCAATATGACCATCCCCGTTGGGATCGAAACTAAATGCTGTAAAGGATATATTTCGAGTTTCTAATATAAAATAGCTTTAAAATTGTGAAATTTGTGCATTTACAGCGAAAAATTTATACAAAACAGGTAATTTATTGTGCTAATGGCAAGTGCATCCCCTATGTTCGTGAAATAGACTCTTAACCCTACTACATTACACTGCACTTTCTAATTAATCTACATTACACAATTAAATACTTATAGTTTATAATCAGGGACTGATTGCCCCGGTACAAGGTGTGAGTAATATCTAAAATAACTGAAAATAAAAATAAAAAATAAATATATAAATAAAAAGAAAATAAATTAATTTTGATATTCACATACTCTCTGCCTGAAGTAAACAAACAAGCCCTTAAGGCTTTTATTTTGTGGCTTTATAATAATAATGCCTACTTACCTATTTATTTTGACTGCCTTTCGACTCTATATATAATAAGTTTTAGCTAACCACAGATAAATTTTAGGCTACAGCCGGACATTAAAAGTTTGATTTTAATGCCTCAGTTTTACCTAGGAGACCTAAACACTTTTATTTGTAACATTATTGAATATTGATTAAGGGTTGTAGGGTGGTTTAAGGTATGTGTTGTAATAATTAAAGTATGTTTAAGCCTTCGTTTAAGTTCAGTCGCTTATCTGAGAAAATTGACTATTAAATAATTATTGTATATAATAGTTTTGAATGAATTGAAAACATGGTGTTAATCTGTTGTGTTCTCAAATGAAGGGGAAATTATAAAAATAAACCCAAAGTGGAAATTTTTTCATTTTTAAAAGAAGGTGAATTGAGGCAGGAATGGGTAAGTTTAATTAAGAGGGAAAATCATTTGTTCCAACCAAGAATATTCAAGTAAGTTTTGTTTTTATTTTATAGGCAGTAACTAGTTATACACACTGTATTTTTAGAGGCTGTGCCTAACACTACGTGTACAACATATGATATTAATTCATAGCGTGATTTTTCTATTTTTACCTAAAAATTGCTTTGCAATACGTGCTTACTTTACTCCTAGGGTGGTTGTATTTATGCAATGACTGTCTTGACCGAGATCTTGGTCTAACGTGGGAAATTAAAGTAAATATATATTTTTGGTGTGCGTGAAATCCACATTAGGCCAAATGAATATACGTTTTATTAAAGTTGATAAAGCTCACTTAAAATTTATTGTCTTTATTTCTGAAAATCTGTTTATAACAAAGAGTAAATGGGTGCTGCTGTCAACAAAATTGTATGTCAAGAAAAAAGCCAACTCAACTCACCTCCTGAAGTACCTACATGATGTTAATACTACGTATTTTGTAAAACAACATACTGAACAACGTTCTGTAAAAAGCAATTTAAACATTATAAGTGATATTTTAACATCTTTACGAACGCATTCTATTTTTTTGTAATTACAATAATTACCACAAGTGCCAAAAATTTCATCACTCTATAGTACAAAGTCAACCAGTTCAAAAAAATTTTTGTAAGTAATTATTTTTATTTTTTTCTCTCTCTCTATTTGTTATTGGTATCAAAAAAATATATGCTGCAAAAACTAGGCAAAAAAGCTAAAGAAACCTAGTGATGCAAGTCATTTTCTATTGCACAGGTTCCAACTGAAAAGAATAAGTAATATTTTCAAAATTCAGTTTATTTTTTAAACAAAACATAAACAATTTTGTCAAATAAAAACCTCTCGAAAGTAAACATTAATTTATTCACATTACATTATCTTATTTAAACAGTCTTTAAAAAATATCTAAGTATCTATGTATTCTTGTTTATATATACACTTTGAGATAGATTTTAAACAAATCACTGTATATTTATAAGTTAATAGACATATTTTTACATCATAGCTTATTATAATTGTTAAACTACATATTATAATAATTATTATGTTCCTTTCCGTGATGGGTATGGCTCCCAAACGATTATTTGTTGTTATTTTGGTAAATGGCATGTAATTAACTATTAACAAATAATTTAAAAGTAACACAAGTAGTTAATATATGAATTAATACCTTTTCTATTGTGAGAGCCTGCTCCCTACTCGCGACGCCATCTTAAATTTAGGCGCCAAATCGGACGCATATCCATCGGTGGCTTAGCTCAGATGGTCGAGTGTTCGTTTAGCAATTTTAGCATGCGAATATTAACGAAATCGACGCTCGGCGATTCCAAGAAACTCTTTCTTTTAATTATATTTAGTTTTCAATATCGCTTTGTTGACATTTCTGTCGTGTGGTCTCAAGCACGTACCGTTTTTTTTCTTCTATATCGTCCCGGAAGCTTCGCGTTTGCGTATTATGTTGTTCAAATTTGAAATGTTAGTTAACCGATGTTTCGGATGCAATGAATATCCGTCCACTGCTCTAATGGTCGAGCGGTGTAGATGGTTGGTTAGCCTCTGATACGGCGTGCCGGGTTCGATTCCCATGAATGTTTTTTAAGGTTATGTGTAAAAAGTTTTTTTTTTATTTTGGGTATGTTTTGGGTTAGTTTTGGTTAGCACTTGGTTAGTTCCTGTTTGTTGAGCCCCCGTAGCGAGCGAAGCGGGCGGAGGGCCATGCGTGAAGTGATATATTAGACATTCTAAAATAGTAAACAAAAGCGCGAAGCTTCCGGGACGATATTGAAGGGGTGTACGCACAGCCTTGTCATGCCACAGCCATTCTGATTTTTGTAGTTAAACAAGGCCATTACTGTACTATATCTGTTTAATTTTTTGTTAAACATTTCAATTCAGGAATAACGGAAATTTTGTCGATCGAAAAGCTCTACAAATTTAATTATAAAATATGAGACATCCTGCATTATTTAAATTCAAACTTCTGGTTAGTCTAAAAACTAAATATAATTTTAATCATATATGATTAGTTTACGATTACAAAAGTATCGATTATAATTTTTAGTTGTAATCAGTAATAAGTAATTGAATACGTGTGTACAAAGTAATTGTAATCAATAACCAATTACTTTTTCTTGTAATCGAGCCAGCTCTCATAAACTATCGTAAAACAAATCACCGTTATTAGTTTTTAAAATTGGGATGGTTGGATTTTACAAGGTAATTTAAAAAAAAAATGTTGGTCGCTTTTAAAAAATAAATATTCAAATTTGGAAGTCGTCAATGGCTCGCACTAGATTGTATTATGCTTCCTTACATAGTCACTATACAAAGTAAGTAAATGGGGCAAGTAGTTTACCGGCTTACCGAGAAGTAGTAGTTTCTTAACTTGAAATTCCTGTAAGTAACCAGAGATCCATTTTACGTTTGGCAAATGATTAGTTGGAAAGAAGTTTTTTTAGATAAGTTTTAAAAGCCAAAAAAATGTAAGTTACCATTAACATAGATAATAATACATTATTTATTCGTATGTGATGGTTTATTTGTGGCCGCCCAAAAATACACAATATAATAATTATACGCTTATGTGCCAAAGAGAAATCGCCTGCACTTTTCAAAAAGCTTAATGGTTCTTTGTGGTAGTTTTAAAATTAGGAAAGTTCAATTTTTGTATATGCCGGAGTGAATCTCAATTTGGAGACTGTACCAACAACGCACCCCGAAACTGAAGAGATCTGCGACGATTCCGTCCTTCAACAACTCTTCCGGAGTACAAGACATATTTTGTCGAAGCATTGCCCAGATTACATAGAAACGGAGATGTAAGGCTACCCAACAGAACAGACCTAAGCCATGTTGGCTTTTCCATGCCGGAAATTTTGGAAGCAAGGGTTTACGTCGGTCAACAGTTTAACACCATCTTGTTGTTCGGTTGGTGGTGGCCTGTTATACGCATTAGCTGTAAGATCGCTTTTGATATTGAGAAGTTCTTCCTTCAGACCCTCATAGGTGGTACAAATTGTTTCGTAAGGAACTAATCACTTCTTGTTTGGTGGCTTGAAAGTGACTAGAAGCGAAGTTTAGATAGTGATCTGTGCGCATTAGTTTCTTATGTACTGATTTTGTTATTTGCACTTTTCTTCTTCCGGTCAATACCAGAACAGACCTAAGCCATGTTGACTCTTTCATGCCGGGAAATTCGAAGGCAATTGTTTAGTTCGGTCAACAGTTTAACACCATCTTGTTGTTCGGTTGGTGATGGCCTGTTGTCCATCTCTTTGCACTTACTGCGTTAGCCTCTCCAAATACCCACTGGCTGTAAGAACGCCTTTAATATTGAGTAGTTCTTCCTTCAGACCATCATCGGTGTTGCAAATTGTTCTGGCTCAGTCTCGTAAGGAATTAACATCTTCTTGTTTGGTGGCTTGAGAGTGACTAGAAGCGACGTTTAGATATTGATCTGTGTGCGCTAGTTTCTTATGTACTGTTGTTGTTTTCGTAGTTCCCTCACAGCAACTTCTTCATTAGACAAATTCTTGATATGCTTCATTTCTTTTTCCAATTAAATTGGGAGTTTCCATTTTGGCTCCTCTGCCAAGGTCGGTTCTATTCAGACGTTTTCTCTTGAAGTTACGGCAAAGCTAAATTAATTCTTGAGCAATTGGCATGGGAGTAAAATTTTCTTGCTGAAAATGTACGTTGCCTACCACCTTTAAACAAACATATATATTAATCTTTGACTAAATATAATGGTAAAAAAACATGGTAGTCATGATCGCAATGTTATATGTGTAAATATTTGCTATCACTTTTAAAACATTTCTTGACTTTAGTTGTTAAATCCATATTGTTAATTTAAATTGTTGATTATTTTTGCAAAATGATGAGTATTACGTAGTTTATATTTAAACAAAATAAGTTTAAATTTTAAATGAATTTTAAAATTGTAATTCAAACTGCGGATTTATCACGGCAATAAGAGTATCTCCTGACGGACCTTAGACCTCGAAAAAGCACGTAAGGAGACACGCAAGCTCTCCAATAGAGCCAGATAGTCTCAATATCCTGCGAACTGTAAGAACCGCCGGCCGCAAGCCTTGAAGAATTTATTAGATAAGCTCGAAGACGAAATTACTATATATATTTAGCTATTACTCCCCCATTGACATCTTTTTCGGACCTGCCTGTCATTCGGGTAATTCACCAAAGCCTAAACCGGATCGTAACAGTTAGAAGAACGCAAATGGCTTCCGAACCATTTGCTTATATCCAGAGATGAAGAGAGTGGAGGCACACTTAAGGGATTGGATCGTTAAGGCGGAAACCTAACCACCCTTATCAACACTTCATGAGTACTCACATACCAATGAAGCAATCCTTGCTAGTTGCTAGACTGAAGCTGTTTCCAAAGAAATGTTATTTTCTTTGATATTGGAGGAGCATTTGGGCATTGCAACTTTCGACTCCATTTGTGATGTTGCTAATAGCTTTAGGCTCGAGGACGCTGTACGTCAGATGAATACGCTCCATGCTTGAGAGCAAAATCGTATTATAATGTATGAGGAGTGTGACAGTTTAGTTGTCCGCTGCTCATAAGGGGAAGTCCTCTCTCAAATGTTGCAGCTTCTGGTAGTGAGTAGGCTACTACATACTTTTAATGTTGATGGTACGGAAGGCAACCTACAAGAGGCAGCTGACCAGGCTACAAAGATTTGCATGTTTGAAATCCACATCAATCCTAATCATAGAGGGCATTCTGGGTCCAGTGCATCTACATTTATCTGTATGTGGAGGACGATGTTAGGAAAGGCTTCAGTTATTACCTCAGTTTTAGGTAAAACCGATTTATGTTGCAACTAATTAAAATGAATCGTTTTAGTAAAGCCTTGTCCAATTTTTTTATCAAAATTTAACAATTGAAAAATCTTCTGCTTCAGTTTGAGCTACATTATTAGCTTAACCCAACATGCTTCATTATAAAGAAAATGAAACATTTTATATGGACACGATTCCAACAAGTTTAGCTTATACTTACCCAGTGGCGGACATATCACCGGGCAGTTCGGTGCGCCGCCCTGGGGCCCAAGGTTCAGAAAGGCCCCATGATGCCTTAACTTAGTTTTAAAATATACAAGGGGTAGGGGCCCATAAATATCTGTTGCCCTGAGGTCCACGCGTCCCTAGATCCGCCGCTGTACTTACCTCATTATTACGATTACGACTTAAACAGAAAAATTGCAAAATAATATAGAGGGTTAAGGCATATTTGTCAAATTTGTTTGAAAGTTAATATTATCAAAACCTTAGATTGTTGATAAATTGGACCATTACAAAAATCGTTTATCTTTGCATGCGACAACAATGTTACGAAATAAAATGCGAGATCTATTCAGTCTGAGGTTTTAAATCATTCGTTTTGAAACTCCCATATTTTACGAACGTATTTTCATGGGGCAAAATGTATTTTATGAAGTTCCTTTATTTGCTTTTTTACTGCAAAAAAATGCAAATTCCTTTCATTCAATCCAGATTTTTCAAATATCTCTAGCAACTGAGCAGTAGTTTATAAATCTGATATCACAAGGAAATTAATAGTCAATTGATACCACAAAACCCAATGCATTTTTCTTTTCTTTCATCATAGCAAAACAAGATGCTAAAATAAACTGAAGTTATATATCATAGTCATCTAAGAGTTTCTTTTTGCTTCCCCTTCGATAAAAGTTTAAGCAAAGCAATATACCTGCAATATCGAACCGAAAAAGCTCGTAAAAGTGTCGGATGCACCACTTTAACGACCTTGCATTTTAGGATTTTACAAGAGCGTCAGACATTTAACATTATTATTGCTCTTTACTTGAATATTCGAATAATAGATACGGATGGCATTTTATTTGTTGTAAAAACTGAACTCATGACTAAAGTCAGTTCTAAAAATCAAGGCACAGTTTTAAAGGATCTGTCTCATAGGGTACCAATCAGGGTGTCGTATAACGTATAAAAAGTGTAAAGGTTATTTTTTTTTTGAAATGTGTGTGACATTCAATTGTTTATTTGTTTAGATTTATTTAAAATTTCCTGTCTCTTTCACAATAACAGCTCAATATTGCTACGTGCAAAATATAATTAATCACATTATACATATAAAGGTCAAATAAATGTAATAGTTAATAACTTACGACATAAAACACAGGTAGATTTTGTCATAAATATCAAGTCAAATAATTAACTGAGAGCAATAAAGCAAAAAAGCAATATTAGGGCAAAGGAAAGTATAGAAAGTCTTCCTGTGTAAATTTAGTCGTATTTTATGGTTCGGTGGGTGCACGTACAAAATCCATTGCAGTTTGATATAATTACCTGGCTTTTATTTCAGTTTGAGACAGGTTGCGCTAGGGTTTCGGCCAAAAAGATATTAATGGTCGCTATAAATATACCTGTTACCCTTGCCATGACTGCCTATATTTCTACCATTAATTTTGTAGAAGGATTTAAACATTTTTTAAAGTTTCCCTGAAACTTCATTTCCTTATGTTGTTAGCCATTCGTTTTTTATATAACTAAATATTTAATATACTATTAGAAACTTCTAATGGGCTTCGCGCTTCACCGTGAATCTAAATAAAATATTTACGGCCAGAAACATTATTTTTAATCATATGGTGCTTGTAGAACAAAATGCCCTGCAGCTGATTTTTGCTGCAATGTCTAGCTTTTGTGGTCCCGATAACATACACCCCTCCGAGGGTGCAAGCCACCCCCAAAGGTATTTTTTTTGTTTTTGCTAAATATCCCGAAAACGGCAGCCTTTAGTAAAAAAAATCTAGAGGTAGAAAAGAGAGTCACTAAAATTACGTACAAAGATATATATACATAT
>JAEQML010080703.1:0-11501 GCA_016904865.1 Pissodes strobi | reverse complement strand
AAAAGCCTCTTATTATAGTACATATTTTTTGCAGATTTAATGAGCTTCCTATAAACACTACGATAAGCATTACAATAGTTAAGAAAACTTTGATCATTACTGATTTTTTTTTAAGTATTTTAAGGAGCGTAAATTATTCCCTGATGTTCTTAAACCTTTAGTAAGCCAAAGCTTAGGCTTCTTGTTTTTTTTTCCGTAACTAGTTGTATGGGAAATGCCAAATTAAATACATCGCATAACATATTGTAAAAATTAGCAATAGGATCAAAACTGAAAATTATATTTTGCCAATCTACTCTATTACATAAGGAAAAATTACGAGAACTGAATATTCTACGTCTGGATTGTTGTTTTGTAATTTTTGGGATTTTTATAGTGCAACTGACCGCCTCATGATCAGAGATGCCTGCATTTAAAATTGAGCAGGATTCTTCCTCATAATTTGAACAAAAATAATCAATTAAAGTTGAACAATTATCTGTGATCCGAGTTGGTTTATTAACATGCATACTTAATCCATATGTCACAAGCATATTTGCAAGCAGATTAGTCGTTACAGAATCTTTGTCATTAAAATTAATTTTAAAGTCACCGGCTAAGATAATTTTTGAAGAAGATGGAATAGTGGATAGAATCAAATTCAGGCGGTTAAAAAACTCTTTTATTACTCCTGAAGGAGAACGATACAAACAAATAATATATAATCTAAGCCGCTTGCAAAAGCATATTATGAATTCATGTGTCTTATCTTCTATTAGATGATTATACTTATCAACTCCTATAAGAGAGCCGCCAAGGTGCGAAGATTTTCTTGAGAGTATGTGTCCCACCATGCAAAAAATGTTCTCTACACATTATACTTATTAACTCATACTCAGGTATACAAAAACATTCACCTGGCTATAACCAGTGTTCATTAATTAATATTATGTCAGGAAAACCAATTCTACTAAATTTGAGCTTTATCGACAATACCGAAACAGAATTTTTGCACTCGACGCGCGTTTCGCTAACCATGTTAGCATCATCAGGAGATGATTAAAACTAAAATTAAAATCTACCTAACTCCCTTTTATACTACTGTTTTAGACCGGGCTCCCAGTGGAGTTCCGTATGCAAAATATGCAGACCGCATTCTGACTTCTGATATGTGCTGTACTGATCTTATACTTCGATATGAATAATGTTGCCGGTGAGTGTTGTGGTACGTTCTCTCTCCCCCTTCCCCTTCTCCATTGCTGTTAACATTGTTAACATACTCCGAAAAAGTATTGATCATTATCATGGGACTATTAAAAACGAATTTTTAAGGCTGTATGTATACTTTTTTCGGTTATACATATTACACACCACAAGTCAGTAGGTACAATAGGTTTAATTTTAATTAAAAAATCATAGAAAAAAATTATAGTTAATTTTAAAAACAGTGTTTTACTTTCTTACAAATTTTGAGCCAATGGACATATTTCAATTTTAATTTATACTACTAGAAAGTGAAATTAGTGTTCACGGCACCAAGGGGTCATCTGGTCATCATTCAAATATACTTTTTGAAAAAAAATTTTTTTTTTCAAACCGAAAATGACAATTTTTTCCAATCAGGAAAAAAATTCACCCGAAGTGGCTTAATAAAAGCGGGACAAAATAGGCTTATCTGGACAATTTTCAAGCTGACGCGAATCTTGTGAGTGCGTGAGTGTGTTGTGAGTGTGTTAAATGTGTGCGTGTAAAGGCGGGTGCCGTGGCGTTTGCGCGAGAGCGCGAATGGAGTTTTAAAGGAGATGAAAATGGGATAAAAGAGTTGTTTACTGAGAAATAAGAGCACATCAGCCCTTGAAAATATTGAATTTTTATATATATTCATATTAATTATATATATTCATATTAAATATAACAGTACCACTTAATACTTAAAATATATTATATGTGGACATGCATTTTACTGAAACAGTAGTATAAAAGCTTTACTATGTACGGTTAAATCAGTCTATAAATATGGCTAGAAATACCATGACTTGAAACTTTCAAAGATAATTATGAAATAAAAAAATTTAAAATGAAATTACTCTAGTTGCCATCTGGGTCATCGGGGTTTTCTTCATTATGAGGCAATTCTGCATTAGAACACTGCAGTGATGACATCATTTCCGGCACACCGTTCCCGCGGACCGGCCGCAGCATCCACACGCATATCCACATCCGGATTTGCACGCACCCCTAATTAGGTTCAGTCGACTCGGCGGGGCAGCGAGCAGGTCGGAGCAGTGTGGCACAAATCGCGCTGCGTAGTCCAGTTTTCTCCAGTCATACTTCGTTGCTTTGTCAACCAAGTCATCAGAGCAACAGCGAAGAACTACGGGGAAACGGTCAGAATAAAACAAACTGGACCCGCCTTCTGAAGCCTGCACTCGAATAGAGAGGGATAAGGGTGCTACAGGACCCCGGGGATGCCGATACCTTGACCAGTATAATAGCCCGACCTTTGCTATAGCTGCAACAGACACGGATATTCTTGCCATGCTTGTCCAGCGCAGAAAACCTACCCAGAAGTTGTGATTTTTCGATAAAGGGACCTGTGGAAGAGGCACAGAACATCGAATTGATACAGGAGCACCTTGACAATGTGAAGTCAGCCATTCTCTTTGCTCACGCCTTTTCCGGCTGTGATACAATGCCGGCAGTTTTTGGAAATGGAAAGGCATCAACACTGAAAATTCTCCAGGGCAACGAAGTTGGAGTTTTTATTAAGCCTGGAGCATATTTGGAGAGGATCGTCTCCTGCGGTAAGAAATTGCTTCTTGCTTTATACAAAAGAGCGAAATATGCCACCCTAGATGACCTTCGCTACTCCCTCTACAACAAGTGTAGCCGCCACGCAAAAGCTAGATGCTGACTTGCAGCTGAAAACTTTGCCCCCTGCAGCTGCTCGACAACATTCATTGCGCGTGCACCTGCAGGTAATTTGAAGAAATATAAAAGGGTAAAGCATTCTGCATTAGTAAAATATTAATTAGGTTGATATTTTTTAAGTTCAAGAATGGCTTGGGACAGGAACAAAGCTGGACGCAACGAAGTACGGTTGGAGAAATCCGCACAACCCAGCGCGGCTTGTGCGCTTGCCCTGTCGAGTCTCTTGAGCTGAATTAGGTGTGCGTGGAAGTCCAGATGTAGAAATTTATGTGGATGCCGGTCCGAGGGGATTGAACACAGTAGTGGAGAGTGTTCATGCAGAATTGCTTCATAATGAAGAAGACCCCGACGACCCAGATGGCGTTTAGAGTAATTTAATTATTTTTATTTCATAATTATTTGTGAAATTGTCAAGTCATGATATTTCTAGCCATACTGATCTAACTGTACATACATGCTTTCATACTACTGTTTCAGGAAAATGTATGTCCACATATCTTTTAAATATTAAGTGGTACTGCTATATTTAATATGAATATTTATACTGATTAAATATTTTCAAGGGCTGATGTGCCCTTATTTCTCTTTAAACAACTCAATTATCCCATTTTAATTTTTTTTTTAAACCGCACGCTCACCTTCGAGCAAAGGCCAGTGCACGTGCCTTCACACGCACACGGACATAAGATGCGCGTCATCGTGAAAACTGATCAGATAAGCCCATTTTGCTCAGTTTTTTAGCCATTTCCGTCCGGGTTGAAAAAATACTTTTTGCTTAAAAAAAATACGTTTGAACCATGATCAGATGACCCGTTGGAGCCGTGAACGCCAATTTCACTTTCTAGTAGTTTACATTAAAATTGTAATATTATCTCCGTTGGCTCTTGTAAATTTTCCAATGCCGGGATTTTTAGGGACTTTGTTTCCGATGATAAGGTACTGTCTTAAGAACCCAAATCAGTCGTCAGATGTTATGAATTATTTTTTCTGCGATACCACATTTCTCGGCAACCTAACTTTTCTAGTTTATGCCGGAGGTAAAATAGTGGGGGGCGAAACGGCAATCGCACCATGCGCGCGCGCGGCAACATGCTTTTTTATACCGACAAAGGTCTCAGATACACAAATCACAGAACAGATTGCGGTCTGCAGATTTTGCAAACGAGGAACCCATTGGAGCCTGCACTATTTGCTCAATCAAGCGGAACTAAAAAGGACCAATCCTGGAATCCCACTAGTCACGCTGGATTAACCAATACAATGGACTATACGGAATAGGCCCTCTATCTCTATTTAAACTATTCTTACATTTAATAATTTCCATACTTTCATATGCGTCTAATAATCTTCTATCAGTTATATTATGAATTAATTTTAAATTTTTTATTGTCATTCTATGATTATTATCAATAGCATTCTCGGCAACACTTGATTTTTCTGTTCTACCATACTTTAAATGAGCTATATGTTCTTTGAATCTCGTCTGTATAGATCGTCTAGTTTGCCCAACATATTTTGGTTACAATCCATACATCCAATTTCATATATTCCACTTCTTTCTAACATTTCAATTTTGTCCTTTGGACCACCTAATAGTTTTTTAATGTTAAACTGAGTCTGGTATACTAATTTTCAACCTACTTCCTTAAAAACTTTCTGGAGTCCTCTAGTATACTGAGGATTATACGGTATTATTATAGTATTGTATTGAAACCATTAACTTATAGCGGAAGTTAATGGTTTCAATATTAACTTAATAAATAGACTAATTAATAGGCATTTGTTTAGAAAGACCATTCGTGATTCCACTTCTCCCGTTAATCAGGATGAAAATACAAAATATGTTTCGATACCGTATAATCCTCAGTATACTAGAGGACTCCAAAAAGTTTTTAAGGAAGTAGGTTTAAAATTAGTATACCAGACTCAGTTTAACATTAAGAAATTATTATATTATATATAATAATATAGCTCATTTAAAGTATGGTAGAACAGAAAAATCAAGTGTTGCCGAGCATGCTTTTGATAATAATCATAGAATAACAATAAAAATTTTTAAATTAATCCATAATATAACTGATAGGAGATGATTAGACGCATATGAAAGTGTGGAAATTATTAAATGTAAGAATAGTTTAAATAGAGATAGAGGGCCTATTCCGTATAGTCCATTGTATTGGTTAATCCAGCGTGACTAGTGGGATTCCAGGATTGGTCCTTTTTAGTTCCGATTGATTGAGCAAACAGTAGTATAAAAGGGAGTTAGGTAGATTTTAATTTTAGTTTTAATCATCTGATGATGCTAACATGGTTAGCGAAACGCGCGTCGAGTGCAAAAATTCTGTTTCGGTATTGTGAATAAAGCTCAGATTTAGTGCATGTTGCCGAAGGTTCCAAACCCCAACATAGGAAAACCAATGCTATCCAAAAACACATAAAAAGTATCACATTTATTTCGTAAGGATTGTATGTTTAGTAAAAAAAGTGAAATTATTGAAGAATATTCGATTGTTAAACCCCCTGAGGAGGAGGCCTGGATAAAAAAAAATCGTATTAGTACTTTTATTTATAAGATCATCATTTATAGAAGTATCATCCAATTACTATGCAACTTTCCTCTTTACTATCATTTCCTTTTTGTGACATATTTGAATCTGTAGAATGATTGTCAGAAGATGTGTTAATATGGTGAGTTATTTCAGGAACTGAAATTGTTTTAATAAATGTTAGGTTTTTCCGCTTAAAAATCTTCTGAGATAAATTTTAGTTTTTGGAAACATATTACAATCAACAAAATGGACAACATTTCCAGACTTAGAATTAAAACTATCTATCACATGCTTAAGCCTGGAGTTATATCTAAATATTGCTAAATCAGTCTTATAACAAAATGTATTGAAAGGCTCTAAATAAGGACTGAAACTACTATAAAATTGGTATGGGAACAGTTTTCAATTTTTTCTTAAATTATCTGAATATTAGGAACCTTTTTATGAAAAAAATCATTGGAACCCGCCATCAGTAGAACATAATCATTAATACTAAATGTTTTAGTTAAGTTTTCAATATTTCCAAGGCCTTCGACACTGTAAATCATAAATGACTAATTACTACTAACCCAAACTTGCAGTTTATGTTATAAGGCATGCAGCCGGTTTAAAAATGTGTTCAAGGATTAAACTATTGTGATTGCTTAAGGGATGAAAGAGAGATCTTCCCTGGTTGTCAGATAAGAAGAGCAAATGATTGTTTTCAACTTTGTTTGGTAATAGACTACAATTTAAGCTATCTTTAGCTATACTGTTAGCAGTAAACTTAGGGCTATTGTCAAGGTGATTGCTGCCATGTGATTTATCAGTTCTATGGGAAGAGGCCAGTAGTAATTCCTCCCTTAGAAAGAGACTTGGTGGCAAGCGTGTAGCAGAATTTGGTAAATTCTTGGTTTCAACAGGAGTGGATGTCACGATTGGCTGGAGTGAAAGTCTGGAAAGCTATTTTTTTAGCTATGTGATCTCAGTAGAATAACACCAGTTATTCATTTCAAGAACTCGGATAGTAGAGAACATATTTTTGTTTAAAGCACTGAGATCCTCAATCTCTTTTTTATATTCAGAGATACTGCTAGATTTGTTGTCAAGTTCTCTTTCTAGAAGTTCCATTTGATTCTCCAACTGGTCCATGTTAAGTTTAAATGAAACAATAATTGTTTCATTCAAATTATTTGAGATGCTTGAGTCCACTCAAATTATTTGAGATGCTTGAGTCCACTAGTTTCTTTTCTGCTGCCAAGGCATCACCTTCAAACTTTTCAGTTCTTCGACGTTGTTTTTTTATTTACTGATTTCAAACTTTGTATCTTTAACTCTAGCTCCCCAATTGATTTTGTAATTCAGAAATCATACTATCCTTGTCAGTCAAGTGAAGTTCGAATTCTTCAGTGTATGCCTTTAACTTTGAATCATGACTAATTTGCTTTAGTTTCTCCAATTCGTCCAAAACAATGTTTAATCTGTTGTTACGGTCATTATCCATGTCGATGCATTTTAGAGAGCATAATATTTTTTGTTCACTAAGTTTAATAATAATTATTAATCTCTATTAAGGCAACTTTGATGCAAAAGATTACAGCAGCCTACACATATATAATAACTATACTGTTTTGTGGTGCAGCATCTAAAGTTATGTTTAACACTATCCATTATAAATAATTTTTAAAAATCAAACAAGAGCAGATATAAAAATCCTGATTAAATTGAGTCGCTTTCCTCAGCTTTACACTTCTTGTTTACTTGAATTTTCACACACCAACAACAATACTGATAGGTATTACTGATAAGGAATTCCACAGTTTAGTTTTTTTATGAATACCACACTAGGCTAGGATGTAACTAGTCGTCTTTCCTTTCTGCTTTATTTGAAGTAGGTAACACTAAACTTTTTATATGTATTTCACATTGATTTATATGTCTGTAAAATTTGAGATAATTTTAGCTATTAGAACTGTAATTATAGTTAAAATTTAGGAGAGCGTCAACATACCGTGCGGTGCGTCGAACCATCAACAACTCTATATAAAATATGAAGTTTTTATGTTAAATACATAACAAAAAGACCAAAAATACACAGCTTTAATTGCCATAATTTAAATGTTATTCTATGTCTAAACCGTTTATGAAATCCCATTGGCCAAATTGTGCACTATAAGTTTAATATTATCGCGACTAACATTATCAGGGATGATAGCATTGAACTGGATCAAAAGATATTCACTAAATGGTGAACTTCTATCACATCTTCGTTTCGACATTAAGTAAATATTGTTTAAGAAATTAGAGACTCTTCTAAAGATTGAAGAAATCTAAAAATTGATATAATCTAAGGAGTGTGTAAGGCACGACAGAATCATGAAAATATTAAGTGAGAAGCAAATAGGCTTTAACGACATGCGAATAATTAGCAATCTATACTATAATCAAAGAGCTATTTTTGGAGAGAACGAGGAAACGTCAAACGAGAGAAGTATTGAAAGAGGAGTAAGACAGAGATGCGTACTTTTTAACCTTTACTCGGAGAAAATCATGCAAAATGTTATGTGTTTTCAATCCTTCTATATGGAATGGAGTCGTGGACACGGTACCAAGATAACTTAAAATGACCCCAGGGCTTTCTAAATGTGGCTGTATAGACGGATACTTAAGGTTTCTTGGACGGAGCGGATAACAAACGCACAGATACTAAGACGAGTCGGCAAAAAAGCAGATATATTCGACACTCCAAAAATAAGAAAATTTGCTTACTTGGGTCACGTTATGCGCGGAGAAAGGTATCACATCTTACAACTAATAATACAAGGAAAAATACAGGGCAAACAAAGCATGGGGAGAAGACGTACTTCATGGCTAAAGAACTTGAGAGAGTGGTATCACTGTACAGGGTGTCCCATTTTCGATGATATTACGGGGTATCTCACTTACGAGTAAAGATAGAGAGTTGCGATTTTCGCAAATTGTAACTGATTTTTTGGGAACGGTGATGAAGATGGTTCGCTGCTTGCTGTTGAGATGGAATAAGTTTGCGTTTAAATTGATGAACTGGGCATTTCGTCAGGTTTCTGGTGACTGCAGTTTAAGCAGTTTTAGCCCGCTTCGTTTCTGAGATACAGGGCGAAATTGAAAATAATGCATTTTGGGACCCCCTCGTATCTTCGTTATCCTTTAACATATCGCAAAGCTAAAAACTTGCTCTTATATACTTTTTTACGTAGAACCCAGTGGCGTAGTCAGATTTTTGCTGTGAGCTGTCAATTTTTAGCTATAAATCAAACTTAGGTTTTTTAAATGGAACACCCTGTATGTTTTTCTTTCGTTTGAATGGAAATTTTATAAGCTTTTCAAAAATATATAATACATGATATGTATTTTAAATAATAAGCCTAAAATTCATAATTTCACAAAATGTATCTCTATACGACACTCTTGATGAGTATAGTATAAGCATTATCTTTTAAACAACGTTATAAGTATTAGTAGGCAGAGATTATCAGAGCAATGGAATGATCATTTTTTTTTCTTCAAACGTCAGTAAATCCGTCATTACTCGACTGTGTAGGCGGCCGTGAAGTTTCGTTTTTCCTCCGCCGGAGCTTTACTTTTCACTTTTCCGCCGGCGGAGGTAAAAGTGTTGTCATAGCAACATAGATACAATACAAACAGACAACAAAATAAGCGTCAACAAATCAAGATTTATTAAACTACAATTTGTATTTGTCACTCAATTTGTGACTGCATTTCTAAAAATCACTAATTTAGGAACAAATTGGTTATTATTTAATGGAACTTACTCAATAGCTGCTTATCAATACGGAATTAAAACGCAATCTGAGACGCAATCTTAAAAAAATTATTATTGTTGGCAGTGTCTACTGACAGCTTTATGTTACATTACTATAGCAACAACCTGTGCCTATTCACCGACATCGGTCCAAGCCGCCTTGCGAACCCACTTATGTTTGATAATAATTAGATATTATTACTAATAAAAAGAGATGTTTTTGCATTAATTTGTCGACATTTGAAGAAAAAACAGCATATTTTATTTGGAGCAAAAGTTACTTTTCATGGCTTGCTCTCTATTACCAGCCTCACTGCGTTCGGCTGTTAAACACGAGCGCGCCATGACAAGTATCACTTTTCCTCCATATAAAATAATATACTATTATTGGCAAGACCTGTCAGTGGCAAAATTTACATTTTCTGTGTAATATTGTATTTTTTACGATTGTTGAAAACGAAAATTATGAATATTTTGAAAAATATGACATGTTAGTATGCTTTATACAGAGCAATGAAAACTCCCGTGAAGCTTCTCAACTATTATTCAATATGTTTGTTGAATATTGACTGATTTGGGTTTATTTTGTATTTAAGTGTCATGTTAATTTATGGATATTCTGAAAGAAGACAACCTGGTCATTTAATGTTTTCCGGAATAAAGAGAACATGGAACGTTTATCCGGCCCCTACCAAAAACGTATAATAAGGAAAATCGCGGTAAGGGCGGAGGCAACGTTCCTTGTTCTACCAATTTTTTTCTTTATTCCGGAAAACATTAAAAGATCAGGATGCCTTCTTTCGGAATATCAATAAATTAAAATGATACTTCAAAAAAATAAACTCAAATAAGTCAAAAGGTAAATAAATATTCAATCAAACTTATTGGAATATAGCTGAGAAGCTTCACGGAAGTTTTCATTGCTCTGTATAAAGCAGACTAACATGTCATATTTTCAAAATATTGATAATTTTCATTTTGAGCCATCGTAAAAAATACACAGAAAATATACATTTTGCCACTGAAAGGTCTTGCCAATAAAAAATTACCATTCCATTGTCTTAATAGCCTCTGCCTGCTAATACTTATACCGTTGTTTAAAAGACAATGCTTATACTATACTCATCAAGAGTATAGAGACACATTTTGTGAAATTATGGATTTTAGGCATATTATTTAAAATACATATCATGTATTATATATTTTTGTAAGGCTTATAAAATTTCCATTAAAAAGAAAAATATACAGGGTGTTACATTACATGTTACATTAAAAAAATACAAGAGTGTCGTATCGAGACACATTTGGTGAAATTATGAATTTTAGGCTTGTTATTTAAAATACATATAATGTTTTATATTTTTTTATAAAGCTTATAACATTTTCAATCAAACGAAAGAAAAATATACAGGGTGCTCCATTTAAAAAAACATAAGTTTGATTTATCGCTAAAAATTGATAGCTCACAGCAAAAATCTGATCACGCCACTGGATTCTACGTCAAAAACCGTATAAGAGCAATTTTTTAGCTTTGCTATATGTTAAAGGATAACGTAGATACGAAGGAGGTCCCAAAATGCATTATTTTCAATTTCGCCCTGTATCTCAGAAACGAAGCGGGCTATGAAAATTTTGTTTATACCATCGTTCTTTTCACAAAAAAGTAGCACGGTATTGCGAAAACCGCAACTCTCTATCTTTACTCGTAAGTGAGATACCCCGTAATATCATCGAAAATGGGACACCCTGTACATCAATAGAATTATTCCGAGCAGCCGCATCCAAAGCAAGAATCGTCATGATGATAGCCAACCTTCTAAGAGGAGATGGCACGTAAAGAAGAAGGAGTGTGCAGTGTGATCAAGCAAACTTTGAAGAAGTACTTCTGCTTCATTCTCGCTAATTATTAATTTATTTGGATAAAGAGTCGAGTTACGCTCGTCTCTCTCTCTCAACTTTGTCAGCACATGGTGTACACAGGAAAGACAAAGCGTGAACACAAGGAAAACCGTAGTGATCCCATTCACAAAAAGAAGATAGCTGAACCTTAATGCACCCATCTTGGGAAAGGTTGGAAGCGGAATTTCTGACCGTTCTACTCTAGGCATTAAATGATTTACAATTATTAAGCGTACGGAACTTCTTATGCGAATATGTCGATAAATCCTGAATACCTACCTGGTTTTAATTATATTATTGCTTTTATTACCTATTAGTACCCTCTGGAGAGTTTTACCAGTACTAGTAGCAATATCGAGCAG
>JAEQML010080702.1:0-11501 GCA_016904865.1 Pissodes strobi | reverse complement strand
TGAGACCGCATCCTAGCTGTACGTCGACCCAGAAAAATGCACTGCAGCAAATTACACAACAAGCAGGTCACCGGGTTAACAATTAAATAATAACATAATATCATCATTTTTATATACATGTACAGGGTGTCCCAAATTCGAGCCTCATCATTGGTATCTCGGAAACTAGAAGAGATACGAGATCGGTTAAATGGAGGCAAAGTTGCGCAATTTGAAGCTGATCAAAATGCCACCTTAAAAGTTAAAAAATTCCGAATAGTTCCGAAGATATTTAGAAAAAACCGAATATTCGCGATTTAATTTTTATTTTTTTATGACTCTATTTGAATAGATATAACAAAATAAATTTCACATCCTCATTGCTACTTTTTCTGTTCTACAAGATGGTGTTATCAGATTTTCAAACCGACGTTTCGTCTTTGAGCTGCCATAATCAACTTTGTTTTTTTAAATACGGCCCTGGATTTTTTATTACGGACTTTAAGAGCTTTTAATGTCCCAAAACCAATGATGTATCGCACTGATTCGATAAAATCATTTTAAGGATTTCCTGGTAAAATCTTACCAAAAATATGTTTTCTGTCTCTCTCTAACACATGACTTGTTATGGAAAAAGCCATTAATATGAATTTTTAGAATAAGTGCCATACATCATTGGCTTTGGGACTTCAGATGCTCTTAAAATCCGTAATAAAAAATCCAGGGCCGTATTTAAAAAAAACAAAGTTGATGATGGCAGCTCAAAGACGAAACGTCGGTTTGAAAATCTGATAATACCATCTTGTAGAACAGAAAAAGTAGCAATGAGAATGTGAAATTTATTTTGTTATATCTATTCAAATAGTCATAAAAAAATTAAAATGAAATCGCGAATATTCGGTTTTTTCCAAAAATCTTCGTAGGTATTCGGAATTTTTAAACTTTTAAGATGTCATTTTGGTCAGCATCAAATTGCACAACTTTGCCTCCATTTAACCGACCTCGTATCTCTTCTAGTTTCCGAGATCCCAATGATGAGGCTTGAATTTGGGACACCCTGTACATATGTTTTATAGTATTTAGATTAGGAACTCTTTTGTATAAATATGAATCAAATTGTTAATAAAATCAGTACAAACCTAAAGCTGTTTGACTCGACTACTCCCTTTGACACCCTTCAAAGGCTACTTATTCTACATGTCTAGAAAATGCCCCACTACAGTCTACATTAAATTAAACTATCAAGGGCTGCCTAGACAAACAATGATTGTATTTGTGCAAAATATAAACTACATTTTGTAGGTATTTAATAGTTATTAGTATTTTTTGGTGAGGAGTGTACCTAATTATGCTAGATTAGTTATACTCTTTGATTTGCAGATATAAATAAACTTGTAAAGTATTATTAGAAGCTAATTTTCATCTACTTGTACTTGAACTAGAAACACATGCATTACTTTATCGCTTTTTATGGCCCTCGCGGGACGCCAATGAAATGACATTTAATACTCACCGATGACACGAGAGTTTTGGAAAATTCCGACTTGTTTTCTTGCAAACTCTACACTGATGAACCATGATAAAGTATTAAACATTGATTTGTCATAAAAAGTCTTACAAAGCCCTAAAGAACACCACACGATAGTAACTGAATCAAAACCTGCCGTTTTACTACGACTAGTATGCCATGTTGTTATTCGGCCGAAAGTAGGCGGAGAGGTAGCCGAGGCAGCCACGCGGCATTGCCACTTTTATTTATAGAAATTCCCCGCATATTTAATAACAATATTTCATATTCTAAAGTAGATAATTACGTATGTTTTTTTTTTGTTAACTAAGGTAGATTTAAATTAGATATTTATAGAATAACAAATTATGTCTACTTGAGAGTTAAATTCACTGATTAATAAAGAAATGTGGCAAACATGCCCTTTTACCACAGTGTGTTGGAATGTGATCTCATTTTGGGGTACCTACTTACAAAAAGTAAAGACATATGTATCTTTATTATTTTATTTTATCTAAGCCTAAATCCGCCTTATGGTGATGCTTGCGACATACTATGCCCGCATAGATTTGTGGCATCCAGATAGGTTATAAATAAAGAGGGTTTACTACGATCATAATTTGGTAAAAATTTATTATTCGCGATATGCTCTCTTTCCGAACACTGGTTATTATTAAAAAAAAAAAACATTTCTATATCGGTCAACTCTAACTCTACCTACCGCTTATGCGCAATCGAATGATAAACTTGGAAGGCTTAAATACTGTCTTGGATCTAATTTACAACTATTTAAACACGTATCTCCAAACAGTTCGAAATCGTCGCATCATGTCTGATTTTAGGTATACATCATGTTAAAATGTAATTAAATAAAATAGATAAATAAAAATAAAACCCGAAAATAAAAAAAAATGAAATGTTTTTATTGGATCACTGGGTACATCTGACGATTTAATATCAATTCCGACGTGCCGCTTAACCGGATCGAATCGCCAGAGTGACTGCCGCGTCTCCCAGGCATCGCCTAAGGCTTGAGTACCGCTTCCCGCGCTTCCCTCTGCGAGTCACGCCTTTGGTGATGCTAACAATCAGCCATTCCTGACCTAAGAGTGTCCTCACTCTTGAGAGAAGCTACTGCAAATTCAAATTGTTCACTTTAGGTTACCGTGAAAAATCTTACACCATTTCTAAATAAAAAGATCAACAACAGATAATATGTTATTACGGGCACACTCAACGTAAATGACGTAGTCTAGATCAGCACAGTCTCCCGCAATCCGAACTAACCTGTAATTGAAATGAACTTGGCCACGTTTATTAGTACTCTAACGACATAACTGAATAACTAATATACTTAACATTCTAACGGTTTCTTAATTAATGTGCAACTAACTTAACCTAATGGTCACCTAGTACCTTGTTAACCCTGTACCACCAGTGACCCCAGGATGTACGTCTGACCCGGTACCGCTACCTACCCCGGATGTAAGAGGACCCTTGAGCAGTATATCTCCCTGTAACCGGGTTTTCTTCATAAGCTACTTACTCTCATTGTTCCCTTACACCCTTCAGTAGCTGGGACAGCGTACTCCTGCATTACCATCTCCCGTGACTTTACCGCCACCATGGTACGTGAGCCACTATCAGCCCAAACCATATCCTGTGACTTTACCGCCACAATGGTGCTTGGCCCACCATCAGCCAGCCCAGTGATGCTTATTGGACTGTCATCAACCGTATCGAATCCATGGTCGCATATTGTCGACTCCGGCCACCCCATAGTGCAACTGGGTTCGACTGCTTCCCGGTATATCTGACACCTCATACCGGTCGTTGTCCAGAACTCTCACTACTCTAAATGGTCCCTTCCATTTTGGGAGCAGTTTCTGACTTCGTCCGGTAGCTGGTTGGCTGGTGATCTTCAGTAAAACCAGATCACCCACCTCGTACACGCAAGGATCCCGCCTCTTTTGATCAAACCTTTGCTTTTGATCTGCCTGGTACTCAGTGACGTACCTCTCCATACGTGCCCGTATTTCTGAAATATTAATACTTTCGCGCTCATCTGTTTCTAGCTGTCCTTGGGAAAATACCCTATCCCATTAGAGCCTCACTAGGTGTGAGGCCTATGGCTTTATTAAGTGTGCCGTTTAGCCCTAACTGAATGTTCGGGATATGCTGGTCCCAGTTTGTATCATCCGTAGTTGCACCCATTGTTGCTAACGCGTCTAAAATAGTTCGGTTATAACGTTCCACTTGACCGTTTCCTCTGGGAATTGCTACTACGTTCAAATGATGTCTAGTGCCAATTGTTTCGCAAATTTTTTTGAACTTCTTGCTAGTGAAAGATCTGCCCCTACCACTAATTATTCTACGCGGTACCCCAAATATCTTTACCATTTCTCTAAGGCAATTGATGGCTGGATCGAATGCAGTATTTCGTACAGGGTAAATGAGAATAAATTTAGTAAATGCATCGATTATAACGAAAATATGAGTTTTACCCGATTTAGATCTGATGAATGGCCCCAGATGATCAATGTGAACGGTATGAAAAGGTTTAGGTACTTTTGGTATAGGGTGGAGATAACCCTGAGTTTTTCCTCCCGGCAATTTATAAAACAAACAATTTATAAATTCCGACCATATTTTTTTATGAAACGACGCATATGTGAAAACCAATATTTTACTGCCACTAAATCATACGTCTTTTCATAAGCAAAATGCCCAACATCATCATGACTAATTCGCAAGATTTGAAATCTGGCTTGTTTTGGTACAACCCACCGAAGACCTCGACCGGTAATTTTGTAGACTTTCCCAGCTTTTAACGCATATTCGTTAAATATTTGTTTATTTTCAGACAAATTACCCGATTCCAAGATCGTTTTAATTTCCTGAATATTTTTATCGTTTTGTTGAGCTGCCAAAAGCCAGTTTTCCTCTTTAATCACTGTTACAAATACCCCTTTTGCATTGCTTGGAGGATTTCTACTTAGTGCATCATGTCGCATATGTGGGGCCGATCTGTGTATAATTTGAAATTTATATTCGGTGAGAGCGAGTACCCATCGTCCAACACGAGCATTGACCTCACTTTTCAAAAATGTGTTTTTCACTGCTGCGCAATCGGTAATGATAGTTAAATGACGGCCGAGCAAATACTGACGAAATCTTTTAACAGAAGACACTATCGCAAAGTTCAAATGAGTGGAATTTTTGTTCATCTCTTGTAGTTTGTCGACTAAAGAAGGCTACTACCTCTTCGGCGTTCCCATGCATTTGCACCAGTATTCCAGCTAAACCCCAGCGACAGGCATCGGTATACAATTTAAGTTCCTTTTCTGGGTTAAATAGAGCTAAAACTGGTTTATTTAACAAGAATTGCTTTAGGGTTTCGAACGCCTTTTCCTGATTTTCTCCCCATTCCCACCTACATCAACAAACTACTGAGATGCCTCGCTTTCATTGCGTAATTAGGAATATACTTGCGAAAGTACCCTGTCAAACCTAGGTATTGCCGAACTTGATGTACATTATTTGTAGGCGTTGGAAATTTTGCTATCGCCTCAGTTTTTTGTTGAGTTGGTCGAACATAAGAATCGGATATCTCGTGTCCTAAGTATTCTATCTTTGTTTTTAGTAAAAAAAAAACATTTTTTTACATTTAAAGTAAGACCATTTTTCTCTATAATTTCAACGATTTCCTGCAATATTTCAAAATTTTGCTCAATACTGATACTAGGGATGAGTATGTCATCTAAGTACACTAAAACTTTATTGAAACGCAATTGTCCAAGGGCAGAATTAAGCATTCTTTGAAATACTGCTGGAGCATTTGTAAGGCCGAAGCTCGGGCCGAAGGGTACCCGTAAGAATTCATAATGACCATCTTGGGTGATAAATGCTGTCAACGGAATTGATTCAGGAGCAACTGGCACTTGGTAGTATCCAGAGAAAAGATCTAAACTAGTGAAATATTTAAAACCCGACAAACGTCTTAATTGCTCTTCGATCAGAGAAAGTGGATATTTGTCTGGTACCGTTATTTTATTCAATGCCCGATAATCAACACAGTCTTTTTTCCCCATTTTTCTTTTTGACTAACAAAACAGTGCTTGCGTACGGTGAATAAGACTCCCTTATTATCCCGTTTTTTAAAAGGTCATCGATTATTTCTCGAATCTGTTCACGTTCATAATCTGAAAACTGTCTGGGTCTGAAAACTACGGGTTTATTAGTAACTAGGGTTATTTCCATTTCGGTTAATTTTGTTAACCCGATTTGAGCTAAATTGGCAGCGACACAGCTTGAATATCGATTCAACAAATTTAAAAGCTTATTTACAATTTCAGAATTTTCGACACTTACGTTAACGATGGAGCTCTCAATTAAATTCACGTGCATATCAATTGTGTCATCACAAAATGTCAGCCTATTAACGATTCTACTATACCGTATATTATCTAATTCAGTAAAAAAAAATTCTACTCTCAAATGATTCATAACGCAATCATCAACAACTAAATAATCGACAAATCGGGTGACAGTATCGATCATCGTTTCAATAGTGCAAGCATATGTTGGTTTAATTATCGGGCCGGAAAGTGTTGTTAAAATAATATCGTGCTCGATCGGGTTAATTTTTAATTTCAACTTATCAATAGCTCCTTTAGTAATAAGTGAACACTCACTGCCGAAGTCGATATAACACTTAATAGTTTGTTTATTTACCAGAGCAGTTTTAAAGAATTTATTGTTCTTATTAGAACTCAGAAAGTTTACGTTAAGCATATTAAGATAAGGACGTTCTTGGCGTCTTGCTGATGAAGCATTTGGGCACTGCCGTTTAAAATACATGGCATTTTTCTGGGATGAAAATGGGGTAGCTTCCAGGAAGTAGGTCGCTGTGTTTCTCGTTCTGGCACATTTCGGTGATATGCGTAGTTATAGTAGTGGTCAGCAAAACGTTTTGGGGTGTGATATGATTGGCTGTTTGCGAGTCAAACTGTACTCGTATCGTGCTACAGTTAGTGGCTCTGTCTTCACTAGGTTCTAGGTGGTTCTTGCAATATTGTCTTCTCGCATGGTTCTTCTTCATATTGGTACGTCTTAATTTTTTTCATTGAGAACTAGGTAGAGTATAGGAGGTGGTATGATTTTATTTTGAATAGGAATTGGATACATAAAGAAATATTGCAATTGAACAGGGTCCAACAAAGGTAGTGAATTAAGAAGATCATTCTATCTTTGTTAAAGGTAAGTTGAATACCAAAGAACTTGTAAAAACTATGTAGATTTTTAAAGTTGACTAGTTGGTCTTTGGGGCAAAGGGATGACATTTACTTTATCATTAACTTTAAAACGTTTAACGAAATAAATCTTAATACTCAAAATATCAGCATAATATTAAATATGGTCTAAAAGACCTTTTTAATTTTAAAGTTTATAAGACATTTTTCCAACAGATAATTTACGAGTAAAATTATAGTAAGCACATTGTTTAAAGATAATGTCCGGTAAAATAAGAATCAGCAGTTTCATTAATATTATCACTTGAGTCATTGCAAAAGAAAAGCACCGGGAAATAACATTGTATGCGTTAATCCAACTTTATCTTCCCAGGTAACTTCGATTCCAAGGACGGATTGTGGCACCACGTAACTTCCCCTAGATACAACTCGAGCTTAGAGAGCGAAACAGTATGGCATGTGCTTCATGATTTTTATTGTATAATAATTTTGTGGGTCTGGTTCGGTAGTTTGCATGAATTTTAGAACAGATTCAAAGTTCGCGTAAACAACAAATTGAAACTATTATATGTTTTTCAATATTTTCATATTTTAATATATTTGCTGTTACGTTTTTTCCAATTTTATCTACTTGTTGATCTGTTATCGGTGTCAGTGTGTATATGTGATTACAAAAATTTCTTCTGATGAAGTATCAAAGATGTTAGGCAACAGTCGCAAAAATATAATTTATCTCCTTGACTAGAAATTTGACTCGAAACTAAACGAGACATGTCTTTGATCCAACAGCTTTTGAAAAGTTTGAATCACAATTATGTTCGCCCCCATCTTTGATGCTACAATCTTTCGTAATTAACAAATTAATGTGCACTTGCATTTTTCTACCAGAGTGGACCTGAAACTTAATACTTTAATTTATTATTTTCGGATTTTGAATCCAGACCATACATATACATTTTAACCGAAATATTATTCAGATCCTCAAATTTTGTGATGTTACGCAATTTTACTGGAAAATCCATACCTGTCAATTTCAATAATGTTGAATAATGTGGATATGATGACAGTTGTTGTGGTTTCCTAGTTGATGAATATAATGCAGAACCCAGACAAAACAAAATTCGTCTTGTTTTATTACATTGACGACAGCTCTTTTTGCTTCTATAAATTTGGGTAACTTCATATATGATGGCCCGCTGACTGGACTAGACCTACTGATGTCCACTTCGGCATAAAGGATTTTTCTGTGGTATCTATCCTGCAGAAAAAAAAAGAAAAATACAAAATTAGTAACAGCCGGCATCATAAAACATTCAAGTGATAAATTTACTTTTGGATCAACTACTAATTCAACATAGTCTTTCTTTTATTAACGTACCTGCACTTTTTCTTGAAATTCGTTGACTGAGTCTTTATTGCATTGGCAAACGATTGGTAAAAGGTATCTAAATCACTTCCTGAAGTTACAACTTAGTGTGAAGTAATAGAAAATTTATCGCTGCATGTGTCGTTCGATGGTATAAGATATCGCCCAACAACAACCATATTCACTTTTATCACTCCATAAACACGCAATATCTCACACCAGAACTCCATTATTTTGGCTTCACTTCGTCAAAAAATATACAATCATCAATAAGATGATTATCACTGCTTATCCGGTAAGTGGCAATTCTACATTTGAATGCTCTTCGAATGATTTGAATACCACATGACAAGGGTGAGCAGGTGCAATGCTCTCTGATACGCTTGGCAGGCACACTTATATTAAATGCGTCACAAGTTACCATATTTGTTGTTGAATGTTCTGCAACATCCATTCTGCATCTTTTATTTGCGGATCCATTAACCCATCTTCATAGGATTGGCGCTTGTGTCGATCTATTTTGTACCTACGAATAAATGATAAAGCGCACTTATCACAAATATAATTTCCGGCCATTGTAGTTTAGGAAGAACCTTCTCATACAATTCGCTATTCAATACTGAATCGGCACACTGTCTAGCACAGTTAGACGGTTAACTCCCCCCAGTCATATAGCATGCATCACACTTAATCTCAAGGTAAAATGCATCAAGAGCATCTCAATGTCAAGTGGAATGCCATATAGCGTCAGGAAATAGTGGAGAGAGTCACGGTCAATTGGGAGGAATCAAGGTCAATTGAGTTCTAGCTCAATGCCATGTGATGTCAGAGATTGGCAAAGTCAAGGTCAAGTGGGCGAAGCATAACTCAAAGCCATATGACGTCAGACGAGTGAGGGGACTGGGAGAGCTAGTATTCTTCCACTGCTAACGTTTATTTTTCATCGATATGCTCCAAACTACAATATAAATATAATTTTTGTATGAAATATTGTATATCTTAGAACCTTTATAAAAATTATACAGCAAAGTTATAAAAATATTTACATATACAGAGACAGTTCACGAATGGATACATTTTTGTTTTTCGAATAGTCCTCATAAAAAGTTTTATTTTTCAAGAAAAGGTATTAGCCAAAATCACTGTCAAGATAATTTAAATAGCATGGGTCAAAAAAAGGATTTTGAAAATTGAAATAAAGAACCCAGATACGTTAAGTAAAGTTTTCTCATCAGTGTCAGTTACTGAGGAGTTAAAACTTAACAAAAAAAAATCAAAACAATTTGTGCGTACTTTCCTAATGTTAACATTTCTTGAAACTTAAGATTTTAAATAATTTTGTGTTAAAACACAATGCTTATAACTGTGTACATTGTCATCAGGATATTTTAACAGATTTTCCCAACAAGTTCTTATAAAAAATAACTACTTTCGAAATATTAGACAATTAGAGAAGTACGCTTTCTTCGGTAGGCCATAATTCATAAGGACATACTTTATTTATAGTCTGCTTATATTTTTATGTTGTTTATTTCGTCCGTTCCAAGCATATTTGTTTCAAATATATATGCTATTTAGAAGTTACATTTTTCCATTTGTGTAACTAGTACAACTTTACGTGATATTAATAATAAGTTTTAAGAGAAGCAAATATTGTATAAAAATGTACGCGTATAGTTCAGTCCATCCGTGGACACACTGTATATAAATTATTGTTTTGCAATCAAATAAATTTTGAAAAGAAACTTCCTTTACACGAGACCATTTCACATTTAAATAACCATTAGAAAACTCTAAGAGACGCTAAACAAGCAATATTTATGTATTGTATTATTCACATCAGGATTTTTTATTTTGGTTGCTTTAAATATTTGTATGTACTATTTATATTTTACCCATATACTTCAGTTTAGAAGTTGTAATTTATTTTGTTGATGTTTCATATTATAATTTGTATCTAATAATTTGAAATAAAAAAGCATAAAGTAAAAAATCTAAACTACAAATACTACTCGTTCTTATTAAGCTACAACAATACAAAAAAAAACGTAATTAATAAAATAACCAAACATGAATAATTAATATAGTAACACAATCACCACTTTTTTAAGAATAACCAATATACAACGGCTTGAGATAGCCACAATCAAAGCCAACGGCCTATCGAGTATTTACTCGACTTATACGGTATTTAAATTGACAAGTATAGTATTTAAATTAAATTAAGAAACTGCTACTACCAGAAGGACATAGATGTTAGTTTAATGGGCTTGCTATTTATCACACTCATCAATAGCGAAATAGCGGTGAGCTATATGGCAGTCTTTAAAGGTATGCCTCTTTTGATGATACACATAATGAAGATACATATTTTATTACATATTCCATAAAAATATCTCATTTGTAGGACTAAAGGAGACACAAAAGATGAAATCAGTATACGATTGGGCCAGCAAAATGATATAAATATTGATATAAGTGCTGAAAAGCTACTACACGTTCCTGATTAACCAGATAATGATATTCATTTCAGAATCCATTAAACTTAAAACTTCAGCTTTCTGTAGATGCAATGAAACAAAAAAATTGGTCTGGAAGTACACACACACACACTTACACTGTAATTCTTCTTAATATATAATATACTAGCCAGGCGTATATATTTTTGGAGTAAAACATTACTTTCAGTGACTTTTTGTAGACATATCAATGCCTCATCATATCTTCCTTTGTAGAATGCGTAGTCTATTATAAATAGTGACAACCATGAATCAAGTTTCAAATGAGAGTGAATTTTGAGAAACTCTAAAACAAAAAATAAAAGTTCGTAGGATAAGTAAAATCTTTATAAAAATTTAAGACAAATATCACAATACAGTGTTGCTGTTATTACACAAACAATTAGATTATAATAATTGTTTAATTAGTACGGACATTTTATTAGACAAAAAAAAAGAAAAAATATAAGACCCTTCCTCAATTTAGTGTGGTTATACACAGGTTTATGGCAATATAAACACGCCGTTAAATACTATATTCTCCAATTTTTTGACATATTTAGGTACAGTACGGGACAGGAAAGTCCTTAGAAATTGGGTCACTGTTATTACCATGTGGAACAGTTTATTATAATCGGCAAAAATAAGTCTATAATTTACCGCTCATCGCAAACCGAATATAATGTGTGCCAGTTAAACGATAAACGTAACCTCGCGATGCACGGCCGGATTAAGGGTCCAAGACGCCCTAGACTAATCGGTCCTCGGCTATAGCCTAGTGGGTAATACGGCCCTGTCGCGATGTTTTAATAAACTTCGCCCTGGGCCACTGCGATAAGGCGTGTTTACCCTTTTCCACAAACTGGCATCATCTTCACGGTTTTCTTTTAATTATATAT
>JAEQML010080701.1:0-11502 GCA_016904865.1 Pissodes strobi | reverse complement strand
TATCAGAACCATTAATTTTAATTAGGGTCGTAAAGAAAATTTCATATACTACGATCTCATTATATTGTAATCTAGGATCAGTCTTGTTAAGTATTGCTTATTCTATCTTACCTATGCCAAGCGTAATTGGTGGTTGGAATTAAGATGTAATTTTGAAAAGATACTCAGTAGAGTGAAATATTATTATTAAAATTTTTGAGGGAAAGCATATCTTTTATTTCATGCGTTTACTTTCCTTACATTGGTGTCTTATTATGGATAATGTAATCTGACAATTTATCTTATCTTTTCTTATCTTTCGGTCTACTTTAGATCTGGCGCCCACATTTAATTGAATTTTCAGAATTCGAACTCACACCCCTAGTGCCACCACAATAAGACGTATCTGAGCAACTCTTACTTTTATTTATTCAAATAATTTCAATTAAAATCGAAATAAAAATAAAAAAATTCAAAAATAAAAGAGAAGGATGGAAAGGTACCGTCAACTAACAAAAATTACAAGTATATTTTAGTAATCATAGACGATTTTTCGAAATTTGTTTGGTTGTATCCGACGAAATCAACAACGTCGAAGGAGACAATAGATAAACTCAACGGACAACAGAAAACATTTGGAAACCCCTCTAGAATTATTTCAGACAAGGGGACTGCCTTTACATCGAACGAGTTCAAAGAGTATTATGAAGAAGAAGGGATCGAACATATTACTATTACCACCGGAGTGCCAAGATCAAATGGCCAAGCAGAACGAGTTAACAGGATCATTATACCCGTGCTTAGAAAATTAAGTATAAAAGACCCGAATAAATGGTTTAAGCAAGTAGACAGAGTTCAAAGGGCAATAAATTCCACTATCCAGCGTAGTATAGATTCTACGTCTTTTGATATATTAATAGGGGTCAAGATTAAACATAAAGAGGATATACAGATCAAAGAACCCTTGGAAAGAGAAACAATAGAGATATTTGATAGATACAGAGAAGAGTTATGATGTAATAGTAAGCAGCAGATATTGAAAGTTCAAGAAGAGAATAGGAAGCAATATAATTTGAGAAGAAAGGAACCAAGCACCTATAGAATCGGAGAGTTGGTGGCCATTAAGCAAACACAGTTTGGTCCAGGCTTAAAATTATGTAAAAAACATCTGGGTCCATTTGAAGTGGTCAAGGTTAAACCTAACGATCGTTATGAAGTAGTGAAAGTAGGTAATGTTGAAGATCCGCGTCAGACAGATGTAGATACTTGTGCCAAATTTATAAAGCCGTGGGTTGCGAATTATAGCGAATCCGAGTCGGATTGCTGTCAGGAGGGCCGAGTGTAGATAAAAAATGAGTTCAGTCTAATTACTCTATTAAAATATTTTCGTTTTATTATTTAGCTACGCTTCATTTAACGTAATCCAAACGTTTCTACATATCGCGCGATCCATCTATTCTTAAGGCGCGTACAGACTTGCACACGCATGCATGTGCAAATCTGGACATCGTTTTCGTAGCCTCTCGATGCAAGCAAGCAAGCAACAACATTTATTAAACGTAATTACAATGATACATACACCTAATTTACAATACACAGCTTATTTTTACATATAATGAACATGCGCCAGTAGGCAGCGATCGCCCTGAAGGCGTATCAGCATTCCTCCGGCATGCTCACTCAAATAAAAGTGGACCGATGTGATGTCCAAGCTGTGTTTCAGCTTGTAGTTAGGCACTATTTCAAGTAACGTAACTGTTCTACTTAGGCTCTGTGCCTCTCAGATGTTTTACGGTTAGACATTACAACACGGATGACAATAGAACTGATGACTTGTTTTCCAAGGGGGTGGGATAGTGAGGGGTAGTTACATGGGGAAAACAATAGGAAAAACCCCATTTCACGATTCTTTGGTCACACTACAAACACAGGACATACGCAACATTCATACACATATGATAAAAGATCGGAGGCTAGTAGCAAGCTAGCTAGCTTCGGTGAGGTGAGAAATTGCAACATAGTATTAGACATAGTCCCGGCTCGTCATGCCATACATCGTCTGCCGGAACAGGGGAGCATGGAGGCGACTTGGAAGCAGCGTTTAGACTGATTTGTTTCAGTCGAAAAGGTGAGCTTTAATAGCTCGGCCAGGTCCCTTAGCAAGCCCCGCCCACCACACTTTTGGTGTGGTGGAGGGGGGCCTGCCTTGGGCAGCCGTGTGATATTTGTCAGTTTATCGACAACACCGTGGGGCGCAAAAGGGGTGGATAGGGGTGGTTTTTGGGAAATGTGGGAAGACAGGAGAGTCAATTATTCCGGTGGCCGCAGCTCCAGGAAGTATATTGTGGCTCTGCGGTGTATGGGGCCATGCTTAGGCATGGCTTCGATTTGCCTTGGGATGACAGTTGCCTCGTTTAGCTTCTGTCGAAATACCCGCCAATCAAGATTTTTATAGGAAATAAATTTCCCATAGGCTTCCGGCCGCCTAGTGTTAGCTAGGCTCATCTTAATTGGCAAGTGATCCGAGTTAAAGATGCAGACAACCTTAGGCGACGCTACTCCTGCATCCCTCGGGTCATCGCTACATCCAGGTACGAAGACGTGTTTCCACTGCACACGCATGCGGTGAGCAGCTACGCATAGGCATATATGTGCAAATCTGGACGTCGTTTTCGTAGCCTCTCGCCGCATGCGTTGCCTCTCACGAATTACCTGAGCACGCATCTCGTGAGCCAGAGTGGTGTCGGTTTTTTGGCGCACATCAAAGAGACATACGTGTGCATTCGCTCTCAATTTAGACGGGTTTTTGCGCCATTCGCGAGACTGGTGCCGATTTGTTTAATTTTATTTATCTGTAGATATTTGTGTCACTGGAAAATGGAGGGTCAAACGAACAGTGTTTGGAATTAATATATCTCTATGAAAAAACCCTATATTATGGGATCCAAATTCTATTTTTCAAAAACGAAGAAAGATGATACATGGGAGTTAATTTCAAAAGAACTAAATATGGATACGGTAGTGGTGAAAAGAAAAATGAGCAGCTTACTTGGTTCTTTTAGGGCACAAAGGAGCAAATGCAAAAAGTCCGTTGGTACAGGAATAGTTATTTACATAACAAGCTGCGAAAGTTTACTTTTAGGTGCGAGGTGTGTTTAATTAGCCGAGGCGAAGCGTAGCGTAGCCGAGGCTATTTAAAAAACTCCAAGCACCTGAAATGGCTTTCGCAGCGTGTAATGTATTAAACTTTTCATTCTCCCTTCTCGATTTCTTAAAATACACATATCCAAATTTGATCATGAAAATCCCCAATCGATTGTAAGAAAATTGATATGAGGCGGCTTATTGTTATAAAAATACCAGTATCACATAGTTGCTTGTTAACGTTACTAAGGTAACATTCATGTCAATTAAAAATTATTAGTTTGACACTTATCAAATAATAATTAATGAATAGTTAAGTTGATAACTTTGGTATTTAGCGAGAGTTTAACAAAACATGAGTTCTAATGAAGCATCGAGATAGTTATTTTTGTTACAAGTACCTAAAATGGACTCATCTGCTATTCCGGACTCGGCTAACGCCTCGTCCGGAAACAGCAATGATTCGTCCTGAAAAACTTCATTTAGGTACGTGTGACAAACACTATTTTTTGTCATACGCTCCCAAAATTTAATTTTCATTTATACGCTTTTTGCAATTCTTCAGAACGCCTAAATTTGCAAATTTACCATAGTTTTTGAAATCAAAATGTACGACAAAATTAGCTTACAATTTGATATCGTAGCAACTATTTGACAATTTTGTCATGTCATTCGAAATTTGACATTTAGACATATTCAGGAATTTTGGAATAGTCCGTAAAGGTTGCCATGACGACTTTTAGGGACTAGGCCTAAAAAGAAGCATTTTACGGACTCAAATGGGTCCGTAAAATAGCTATTTTTGGGAGCGTATGACAAAAAATTAATTATTCTCGTTGTATTGAAGAAGCAGCGAATATTGCGTGCAATTGTAGTTTGTTACCAGATAAATCTAAAAATCGGTACAATCGAGTCAATGAAAATTTCGTTAAATGGTGTACAACTAAAGATGTCTCCCTAATAAGGGAAGACGCATTATTGGCAGTGCCGCCCTTGCTTTTGGACAAGATTTCAATCAACATTTGCCATTAAATATTTCAGGTTCATATAACAGTTGTAATTTTACATTTAATTTTTATTCTAAATAACGTTTGACATTGACAACTTTGATATTTTAATTTTTTTCCGTCATCCAGGGCACGAAAATTTTTCATACTTAGCAACCTATCACCTAGCATGTTTTACTTTCGCCAGCGAATATTAACTACGATAAGAAGATTCACTCCCCGCGGCGGCACGTCAACGGTATGTCTCCTTCCCCGCGCGAAAACTAGCATGATACTGGCATGTGACCTTTGGACTCGGCGCACACTGGTCGAATTTCTAGGAAAGCTGGCCATAATAAGGTTTACCAGAAATAAGACATAAAAGTTATTAAGTATTACACGTTTAATATATCGTGTTTTAGACAAATAATTGTTGAATTGTTTGCTCATCATCTATATTTTTATATAGGGAGTATCAATTATCACTAACGATATAAATCATGTATAAAAATCATTTGTATGTTCTTAAATCGTTTTAAAAAATGATTTTGAAAACTAAGGGCTCCTTCGTTGTAAAAAAAGGGTTTTAAATTTTTAATTCGATGATCCAAATTTTGATTTTGCAAGGTTAATTCAGGAGTCTCACGAGAAAAATGAATGTTAAGCGGACGACAGATACGCGTTGATGAGGGCCTGCAATTTTGCCATACATGTATTTCAGAGTTATGGCTATTTTTAAAAATTAATCTAATAGGGACAAAACTAGTAAAAAATATAGAAGCATCAGTGCAGTTGTTGTTCAAAAACACTTGCTTATATTCTGACTATCCCAAGGTTATATCAAAGCCATATTTACAAATTAAAACTAAATTATAAATTTTTATCTGCTGATTCAGCCAAAGCATTTATTACCTCTTTTTATAATAACATCAGTCTTGCATCAGCAATAATGATTCTACCGAAATTTCAGCTTCAGTTTCACTTACTACAATATTATGGGATTAGGGGTGGGTGACAATAATCGATTATTCGATTCTCTTTTAAGAAATTACCGATTAATCGACTTATCGATTAATATTTCAGAAAATATCGATAATCATCTGTTTCGATTAATTGATTATTCAGTTATTTGCTAAAATATTAAGCATTTAACCGATTATTCAATTTCTTGCCCACCCGTACCGATGACTTTACAACAGATATAGCTTTTAAAATTCCAATTAATAATGCGTTGCGTTAAGGGTAATTTAAATGACATTTGAAAATACTTTCAGTACAACATATGAAGCAAAAAAAAAACAGAGAAACGTAAATGCTCAAACAAGACAGCAGCAGTGAAAACTGCGCGCGTTACAAATTTAGCCAATAAGGGATCCTCATTTGCATTATAAGATCCTTTACACAAATAGTGCACTATATAAAAATCGGCCTTTCCTATTGGTCGATCCGCATGGCCCTCCGCTCGCTTCGCTCGCTACGGGGGCTCAAGAAAAGGAAACTAACCAGGTGCTAACCCAAACTAACCCAAGACATACCCAAAATCAAGAAAAAAACTGTTTAGAAACATAATCTTAAAAAATAAAAAATAAAAAATAGCAACGGGGTTCGAACCCCGGCCGTCCAGGTGAGACCCAGCTGCATAAACCTCTACACCACGGGAGCTCTTAATAGAAATCGATTGCATCACGCAGACATATCGTAATACGAGATGGATCGACCAATAGGAGAGGTCGATTTTTACATAGTGCACTATTTGTGTAAAGGATCTTTAAATGCTAATCATTTCGACACGCCATTTTCTGATAATCTGGCTTCAGTTGTTGCACAATTAGGTATAACACCAACACATAACCTCAACGGAGTGTTAGCACGTTAGTAGTATAGTACATCAGTCTTTATCTTTTTATTATGTATTTGGGCAAAACTATATGATAAGAAGGATCACTCTCCGCGGCGGCATGTTAACGGTGTGTCTCCTTCCCCGCGCGAAGACTAGCAGAATATCGGCAGGCCATGATACAAATAAAACAATCATGTTGGCAGGCGACCTTTGACGCGGCGGCCATAGAGCAGCTCATCCTTTTATCAGATTAATTTTCACGCCTAAATTCTATAGTCGAGTCAATATTCGATATAAGATAATATCGCTATTTTTTAGTTATGTTGTATTGCAAAATAGGAATAAAATATACAATAAAAATATTGTGCGAAACCTTTAACCAATTTTAAAATCACCCAAAACGCCAAAATTTAGTTAGATATTAAAAGATGGGGCAAATTCGAGCAACATTTTCTTCTTGATGTGTTTTGTCAGAATATTAGTATTCGGAAATATGGTAAAATCATTAACACGAAATCAAAATCTTTTAAATATTAGTTATTACATACCTTGAGTATTGTTGTCAATAAAAAAATGTTAAGAGATTTTTGAAACAGCCAGTTGAATACAAACTTTATCAAAATATTTATTTGGTGATAATAATAAAAAAAAACATAACGTAAGCTTGACAGGGCGCTGCAAACAATTCAGAAGATATCAATTGTGTTTTTCCAAAGCCAAATAGAGTATTAGAGTGCTATAAATAATTTCGTCATGATTAAATATACCGCAAACGAAAATATCGTTTATGGCCAGCTTTTATTTAAAGTCAACCTGTGTGCGACGAAATTCGCCGATCGTTACCAGGCAACGAAGAAAATAAACGACGATTCTTTTGTAGCGCTCTCTTGCCATTGAGTGGGCCTTCTTGTCGTAGTTGATATTCGCTGCTTTCGCTTTCTCTTGCCCTTTTAAAACAGAAAATTATAATTTCGTAGAGGGGAGAATGAAAAAGGTATTGTTTTTTTACAGTAAGTAAATCACATAGGTAGAAAATTATTAATGAAAAATTAAATTAATAAATTATTTTTGTGTTTTTATGTTGTTTTCTTCAAACTTAATTTAAATCAACGAGGGATGAACTTTTAAGATCTATTCATAGTAAATAATTTTTAAACGAATATACACAATTCTAAATTAAAAGATAAAAAATATATGTAGCTTAAAAAGTTTAAAAATAAAACTACACTTAAGCTTATAATATGTGTATTTATTTATTTTAGGCACAACTGAAATTGCTGTTTCCAAATGATTTGTTTTTGAACGGATGAAATTTCTGCTCGAGAAAGACCAACCAAATTGCACCCTAGACACGGAAAATCGAGAAATGGTAAGTATTTATAATTGATACACATTCTTTAAATTAGGCATAATCATCTTGCCAAGGTATACGTCCGTTTGTTACGAATATTGCGCAAATTCATTTTCGGAAGATCTACGGGGAATATTTTGAAGCGGCAACAAACTATTAGCATTGTCTTGAGCAGTTCTCAATTGCCCTGGTATGTTTTTATCTCTTCCATCATCAAAACTTCCAGGAGGTGTATATATATTTCTAGACAATGGAGATTTCCGTAGAAAATTGTGAAGATACGCTATAGTCATTACAATGATTTGTACTTTTTCTGGTTCTAGTAAAATTGGTTTCCTTAAAATGCGAAAAACAGCAGAGCTAATCCCAAAGACATTTTCAATTATTCTACGGGCCATACTGAGCCGGTAATTAAAATCCTCTCACGTGATCCTTGGCGGTGCTGTCCTGAATATGTTTTCATTATATTTTCAGTAAGCACAAAAGCTTCATCGGCTACAATTACGTAAGGTACAGGTCGATCTCTACCGGGAAGTGCATCATTTTCAGGTAGGTTTAATTTTCCTTTCTCAATGAGATCATACAATGTCGTATGCTTAAATACTCCACGGTGTGAGATTCTTCCCTGAGATCCGACGTCAACGAATAAAAAGGAATAATTTGCGTCAACCAATGCAAAAAGAACAATACTAAAAAAAGATTTATAATTGTAGTATTCACTCCCTGTTTTAATGGGACTTTGTATTATAATATACAGTTCCATTGGACCAACGCAGTGCGGAAAATTCCAAATATCTTCAAATTGTTTTGATATTGTCTTCCACTCTTGTGGTATAGTGGGCATCTAAAAAAATAGCTATGTTTACTATTCTAAAATTTCAATGTGTCAAGAGTAATATAGGGTGTCCCAATATTCCGTGGACAATAAGCCCTGTTCGCACAGGAAACACAAACCATTCAGAGCCAATCACTGGTTCTAAAAATGGTCACGTGTCAAATCTCTGATTGTTTCTGAGCTTTCAGTTCCGGTTCTTAAAATATCCTTAAAGAATCGTTTTTTATTTTTAACTTTGATGCCCTCTAACGGACAAACGAAGCACTTTTGTATACTGATAAATTGAGTCCAATCGACTTACTTTGATTCCAAAAATACGTGGTAGTTCTATGTCCACAGAATATTGGGACACCCAAATCTACAAAATTAATCCCTGTTATTATTTGTAGGACAAAGGAGAAGCTACTGACTTAAATGAGTCTTCAACCGAAGAAGAAAATGTAACTAAGTTTGATAATAATGTGACACAGCCCAATAACCTGCATGCTGAAGAGGCACTGCATGCTGAAGAGACAGTTGACCCACTGAACGGTATTGCAGAAAAACCTGTACATGAAAAAACTCCAAATCGAAACAAAGCAAAAAATCCTCAGATTTTTTCAAAAAAACGTAAGTTAAACGAGGATCCCAAACTAACGGAAGCTTACAAAATTATGAAGGAGACACAAGCCCGCTACTCTAGACAAGAGAAAACACAAGATCGGTTTGACATCTATGGGCAACATATCGCGTCAAAATTGAGAACCTATTCTAAAAGAGCAGAAGTAATGGTCGAACATGCTGTCAACAATATACTTTTTGAAGCAGATCTAGGAAATTATGACGGGATGTCTTCTGGAAACTCTTTTCAGTAATATACGTCGGTTAGTACCTCTCTTCCCAGCCCTGCCATAAGTCAATGTACGTCTTATTCGGAGCCTCTAGCAAATGCAGCAACTGAGAGTAATCAACCTTCAAATCATATGGATACATCTGGATACAACATACCAACTACACAGAACTTTCTTGCTCCATTTAACCCTATAAACTATACATCAGAATAATCAACAAATAATTTTCAATAAGTTTTTTCGATTTTCATGTATACATATTAGCATTTAATTTTTTAAAACTATTCAATAAGAATAAAGATTTGGTTTCGTTCCAATACTTTACCTTTATGCACTCCCGCAAGTTTTCGATTAAGGCTAAGCACACTTCGGGTACTATTTGTGAGATAGATTGCTTTGAAACTTTAAAAAGATACTGAAGACTTGTATAGGAATCCCCTGTTGCCAGAAATCTTAATGTTATAAGTAGGCGCTCTCTAGCAGGTATAGCCTTTCTTAACACTGCATCTTTGTTCATTATTTCAGGGCCTATATCACTTAAAAGGCGTTCAAAGTCTTCTACTGACATACGTGCAAAGTTTTGAAATTGTCCGGTATTAAGCTCTAAAGCCAAATCTACTAGTAAATCGGACCTCATTTGTAGAGTTCTTCTTTTAAATAAATGCGTCATCCACCATCGCCTATCTTTCTTTTGTTTTTACTTTTTTAATGAACTAATAACCACAAACGCGGCACTAACCATAAGCAACTCTTCAGCCATTTTTGAGCACGCATGCATATGCGGTGATTTTTAATTTCAACGAATGCTCTGAGCGTGAATGGCTTGAGTACGCACGCATATGCGTAGCTTCTCACCGCATGCGTGTGCAAGTCTGTACGCGCCTTTAGAACATCGCCGTATCGGCAAACAAGTGCAGGTGTAAGCTTCTTTGGGGCAAGGGATTCGCGGGAGGGCGGAATTCGTCCGTTGCTGAGCGCCTTGCCTAAAATATTCAACAGGCAGTCGACAAGTAGAACACTAATAAAGACGAAAGGTTAGCCGTATTAGCCTTTGTTGAAAGACGTAAATAGACAGGAGAAAAGTTCGCGGAAAGCCGTGCCACCCTCTTTCTTTCCATATAGCCGGATCGTAGACCAATAGTTTAATACTCTATTTTGTTAACCAAGACTAGTAATTATTTAAAACGAGTTTACTAATAATAATAATAAGTTATTGTATGTATGTTGTTTATCGCTGATGTGAAGTGTCGCGTTAAGTGGAGATTAAAGCATTAATTTTATACTACAATCTCTTTGGAATTATTTCCAATCTCATTAGACGCCCTAGACAACGCATAAACAAACCTATATAATTGATGCCCAGCCACTAGAAAACAATTCACCTTCATTCGTGTTGTGCGTTTTTGGTACCAACAATAGATATACGTTTAATGATGTCATGAAAAGATGGCAAGCTACTAAAGTTCTATGTGAAAGAGAAGGTATTGAAGCATACGGCTATTCTTCTGATGGAGATCCTAAGCTTCTTAAAGCTATGAAATTCGCTTTTGGCATATTGAGATAATCAACCTAGCCGGTTTCAATGTAATTTTGACTTTAAACAACCCCTAGTTCTACAAGACACGGTTCATATAGGTAAGGGATGCATAATAACATACCTACAAAAGCTAGGTTTCCTTTCGAGATTTAAGTATCTAAATAAATGTTGTACGCAAACGTAATTAAATGTATTACTGACTCGGTTACTGAGAATTATATTGCGTTAGGTTTTAATGTGTTGTATTTTATAATTTCTAGGTACCAAATTAAAAACCAGATTTTTGAAAGGAGATATGCCTATCGGAAACTATAACGTTAAAAAAGAAGACCTATTTGTTTTAAGCTTCTCCTAAAACCCAGCATTTTTTGGTGAAATCAACTTTGAATAGCAATGACAAAATGAACAATTCTGTGGAAAAAATTTGTGATGAAAGAGTTGCAACGCGTTTTTCTGATTGAAATTAAAATGAGAGTAAAGATTTTTTTTCAATTCATTAAAAAGGAACCTAGCCCCGGAGAGTTGTATTGTGTAGTCGTTTGAGCGCCACCCGTTCTAGCCAACTAAACGGAAAAAGCTCTGCTGGTGTTATGCAGGGTGGCTAGGTCGGCTCATTAGATGAATCGGTACTTAAATTCAAACCAACAAGAAAACGAGAATATAGGCTGGCTTATTAAATCAATAATTAATCAATTAGCTTAACTTATCAAGAAAACAATCTAAAATTTAAGGAACAACATATTTGCTACTAAGTTCTTTTTTTTTGAAACACAGCAACAATCTATCTGGAGTAAAATGTTAAATGGCTATTAAAGTAATTGATGAAATAAACAGATCACAATATGGAGATTGTACGGAGACCTATTCAGTTGTTAATACTTGGTTCTGTATGCCTTACAACTAAATGCCTTACATACTATTAACCGAAGTGATCATTTTGACGTTAACTAAGTTAATTACCACTAGGTATGCGTGCGCGAATAGCTGCACCGATTTTAAA
>JAEQML010080700.1:0-11502 GCA_016904865.1 Pissodes strobi | reverse complement strand
AAATTAAATTTATAAATAGTAAAATCAAGGAATGTCTTCAAACCAATGTTGTATTCTTGTCAAGTTTGAATGTATCAAATAATTTTAGGCAGGTAATTAAGTACAATAAAAAATTATGTGACTTCTTAAATTTTGTAAATAGGTTTACTGAGAACTGTGTTCTATTTGTGAATATTTCTAATGGTATAGGTAGGAAAATAGGAAATCATAATGTTTCTTGGTTGTTGCATAATATTATTCAAAAAGGTACGTCAATGCATAAACAGAATAAAAATTTAATTCATGTAAAAATTAATGAAAATCAGGAAGCATTGTCTATTGGGCCTGAGTTGAGCACCAAAACTAATATTTCTCAAGATAGTGATCCTGTAGGTTTGCTCAATTTTAATAACATCATTGATTTAACCACAGATGCTAATAAAGATAATAACTTGCTCCCTGTCCAAAGTAAAAATTTTCAAGTCACCAACAACGCCCAACAAATAACTTAGAAAATCTACAAGTCTATTATCAGAATTGTCGAGGTCTTAAAACCAAGTTGGCTGTATTAAAGCTAAATCTGTTAAACAATAGCTGTGATATAATTACCCTTACAGAAACCTGGCTTAATGACTCTGTTTATAATCAGGAGTTTAATATTGATAGAGTGGTGTTTAGAAAGGATCGGGATCAAAAGCTTACTGGTAAAAAGCAGGGTGGCATGGCGGTGTGTTGATAGCTTTAAACAGAAGATTGAAGGCTGAAATTTTTGATATATTTGATAAGGACCTGGAAGCGCTTTGTGTTAAAATTAGTCTAAACCATAAGGATTTTTTGTTTGTTATAGTTGTAGTTGTGTATTTTGTTCCTAACTGCAATTTTAGTATTTATCAAAGATTTTATCGATGTATTGAATCAAAGCTTTTAGATTGTAAGTGCTTGATTGTGGGTGATTTTAATTTTCGTGAGCTTGTACTGGATGTCCACAGTGTGCCTATTTGTGATTTTAAAAGTTTTTTAGCATTTACAGATTTTATTCAAATTAATACTATACATAATGTTTTATTAGATTTAGTTATTATAAGCCCCCATTTACAGGGCTCTATTGTAAATATTTGTGATGAGCCACTATTGCCTATTGATGTTCACCATCCTGTGCTGTCGGTTGGACCCAATCTTGATTCTGAATTGGAAGAGTGCAAACAAATTAGGAGTACAAAATTTAATTTTAAAAGAGCAAACTTTGAACAGATGTACTTGTTGTTCCAAGTCATTAATTGGGATGCGCTTTATAACTGTTGCGATGTTGAGGCATCCGTAATGGAATTCTATAGAATTATTGATAATGTTTTTGTGCAGTGCGTTCCTCTTTCGACCCAAGTTGGTAGGGTATTTCCGGTCTGGTACAATGGTGAAATAGTTAAACTAATTAAAGCAAAGGAAAAGTTTTTAAGAAAATTTAAAAGAACAAAGATAACTTTTTGGCATAATAAGTATAAGGATCTTAGAAGTAAAGTTAAGGTAAAACTAAAAATCGCTTATGGTGAGTATTTAAGAAATATAGAGCATAGTCTAACATGTGATCCAAAATTTTTCTGGTCCTTTATTCGAAATCAAAGGAATAATACCGATATTCCTGCACAAGTTTACTATGGTAGTCACATTGCAACTGGAGCTAGAAATATTGCAGACATGTTTGCTATTTACTTTCGTTCTGTTTTTGTTACTGACATTCCTATAGAACAAGAAAAAATTCCATCCAAAAACTATTTCTGCAACTGGACTTTTGACGAAAATGAAATAAATGATGCTATTAAAAAATTAAAGGGCAATAAAGCTGTTGGTCCTGATGGATTACCAGGATATATAATTAAAGGCTGTAATGATAGTTTTTTAAAACCCCTTTGTTACATCTTTAATCTTAGTTTAAGGTCTTCAGTTTATCCCACAACCTGACGTATAAGTAAGGTAATTCCCCTATTTAAGAAAGGTGCTAAAAACGAAGCAACAAACTACCGACCTGTTACAATTCTTAATGCTGTATCCAAGGTTTTTGATATAGTTTTGTTTAATAGACTCTATGATCAGGTCAAGTATAATATTTCTGCACAGCAACATGGATTCTTACCAAAAAGGTCTACCATGACAAATCTTATTAACTTTTGTCAATTTGTTCATAATGCTTTGAATGAAAAAAAGCAAATTGATGTAATTTACACTGACATGGAAAAGGCCTTTGATAGGGTGAAACATAGTTTTATTGTAAAGTCACTCTACCAAAATAATGTGCCTGATAATTTAATTAAGTTGATTGCTTCTTATCTGTCAAACAGGCACCAATATGTTGAAGTCAGAGGTGCCAGGTCTGATTTTTACACTAATAGCTCTGGAGTGCCTCAGGGATCTAATTTGGGACCTCTATTGTTTTTAGTGGCCATAAATGACATATGTTCTGTCAGGGGTAACTCTGAAGTATTACTCATTGCAGATGATCTTAAAATATATATGGAAATAAGTTCTGAAGAAGACTGTGCTAGTTTACAGAGAAATTTTAATAATGTTATAGAATGGTGCGAAGAAAATGCATTTACCTTCAATAACAAAAAATGTTCTACTATGTCTGTAACCCTTAATAATTATGTTGTTAAATATGATTATAACATGTACGGTGTAATGCTTGGAGAATCCAATAGTGAGAAGGACTCGGAGTTGTAATAGATTGCAATCTAGCATTTACAGAGCATATTGCAAACATGGTTAATGAGGCACATAGAATAATGGGCTTCATTATTAGATCAACTAAGAGTTTTAATGTTGACTGTTGTTTAAAACTATTTGATAGCTTGGTGCTACCAAGGTTGGAGTATGGAAGTCTAATATGGTCTCCCCAATATGAAGTTTGGAGCAAAACAATAAAACGAGTGCAACGTAAATTTCTCAAGTATATGTTTTTTAAAAAGTTTGGGTATTATCCAGTGCAGGGTTATGACCATCACTCGCTGTTGCGGCTATTTAATAGATTGTCTTTGGAAAACCGGCGTATCAAGATTGGCTTGGTATACTTGTATAAAGTTTTAACAAATAAAATTGATTCCCCAGAGATTCTTTCAATGCTTTCATTGTTTGAAAATGTTGGTAATACCAGACTGAGAAAGACATTCCATTTAAGCTTTCCTAGAACGAATGTATATAAAAACTCACCTATTTACAAAATGTGCAATTATTATAATATTTATGCTGGTGACTTGGATCTTGTTATGTTGGATTTGAAAGGTTTTACAAAAATAATTGAGGATAAACTTTATGCTGTTCAGACTTAGGCCTTACTATTTTTGTTCGTAATGTAATAATTGTTAAGTGTACTATGTTTATACATGACTATAGCCGTATCAAATGGTTTTTTTTTGTATCCTGTTATTCCTGTTGTTTTACAAGTATTGTGACTGGCTGTAAAAATTTCATTTTTTTATATTTATGTGAGAACTGTGTATTATTATCATAGTGTCTGTAATTGGCCTCTTGGCTGTTGATGCTGATTATAAATAAATAAATAAATAAATAAATAAACTGGTCGATAGCTATCCCGCCATGAGTTAGAATTACGAGAAAATTGTGGATAGCATGAAAAGTAGATTTGGTAGGGAAGATTTGCAGATCGAATTGTACGTTCGAGAGCTGCCGAAAATTATTTTTTCTTCAAACGTCAGTAAATCCGTCATTACTCGACTGTGTAGGCGGCCGTGAAGTTTCGTTTTTCCTCCGCCGGAGCTTTACTTTTCACTTTTCCGCCGGTGGAGGTAAAAGTGTTGTCATAGCAACATAGATACAATACAAACAGACAACAAAATAAGCGTCAACAACTCAAGATTTATTGAACTACAATTTGTATTTATCACTCAATTTGTGACTGCATTTCTAAAAATCACTAATTTAGGAACAAATTGGTTATTATTTAATCGAACTTACTCAATAACTGCTTATCAATACGGAATTAAAACGCAATCGGAGACGAATCTTAAAAAAATAATTATTGTTGACAGTGTCCACTGACAGCTTTATGTTACATTATATTCACCGACACCGGTCTAAGCAAGGCCACCTACGACCGTGGTCTAAGCCGCCTTGCGAACCCATTTATCTTTAATAATAATTAGATATTATTACTATTAAAAAGAGATGTTTTTGCATTAATTTGTCGACATTTGAAGAAAAAACAGCATATTTTATTTGGAGGAAAAGTTACTTTTCATGGCTTGCTCTCTATTACCAGCCTCACTCCGTTCGGCTGTTAAACACGAGCGCGCCATGAAAAGTATCACTTTTCCTCCATATAAAATAATATACTATTATCTAATTCTACGCATCGAAATGTCCGATGCACGACAGAACGGTCCGATTGAACTTTTATTAGGAGCCGACGTAGCGGGCAGTTTATTGACAGGGAGGCGTCGAAAATTACCTTGTGGGTTGATTGACATTGAAACGCATCTAGGATGGATACTTTGTAGCATTTAATTTTTCATGAAGATAGTATAAGTAAATGCTACCTGTTTTTTTAGAATTCAAGCAATATAGAATTACGATTGTTTTCATATATCATGCTTTGAATGTATTTAAGTAACTCTCCTTATTTGTTACATGCCTACTTTTATATTTGTATTTATTTAGAACATAAGTTATTTCATAACTTAAGCAAACATTAAGTTGTTAAGCCACGAAGTATCAGACAGTCTTTAACTTTCTTTTTATGAGATGTTGATAAGAAGTATTAACCTTTCTTCATGGTTGGATTTCTCACAGTAATAAAACATACATGCTATCTTATTAATTTACTATTGCCTTAATTTCTCAATAAGATTGTTTTCTTTTAAATTAATTCTCATCTTTAGTCATTATGTTTCATGCAAGTTAATAATTAAATATGACGTCATTCCTCATTGTGGTTACGATGCTGACTCAAGCAATCGAACCCGAGTGACACTAATGTTCATTCTGTATTGCACTGTGCATGAAAAAGCAGCTTTCGCCGCTCCGTGTCAATGAGCTGACAATTGACATCGAAAACGAGGTCAAGCAAGGCCACCTATACGACAAGGCCAGGAAGCAGCATATTATGAGTCATCACAGGTAGACCATTGAGTCGACCGTAAAATGTAAACAAACCAGAGAACAAACTGTAATGTGCTGTAATTATCTAGTGTTTTTATCATTCTATTTTCGGTTTTTTGCAGGGAAGGTAATTATTTTGTTTGATAGGGGGTCGGGGGGCTTTAAATTAAAAGGGAATTATTTTGATGTATGTTTTAATTTAGTTTCTACTCACCTAAATTACCAGGGCCCTACCTTGATCATACCCTTGTACTTGAAACTAATAAGTCCTTTGCTTCCTTATTAATGTTAAAATAAGACAATATGATAAAACAGGAGACAAGTTTATTAATTATAAAAATATATATGAGAAATACAGAATACATTAATAAAATAAATATCAAATCGAAGATAGGAACAAGTTACTGTTACAAGTACTAGATGAAAGGAACATTATATGTAGTACCTAGCTTAAGAGTTTATAATTTACAAACCATTGTTTATGATTTTTTAGTTAGTTCAACTATTGAGTAACCACTGACACATCTTTGTAAGTAAGTAAAAGAAACATCGCATATATAAATACAGAGCAGTGATTTTTCTATGTTGTACCTATAAGTACTGTGAATAAAATGCAAAGCAGTTATAAACCAAAAAGTAGTGTGGCAATAAAATTAAAAGGAAGGTTCGTCTTCACGAAAGTCATATTAATATAAATACGAGTAAAACTAGTTAGTTTAGTAGAGTTATAGTTCTATAGTTGATGTTATAAGAGTTAGATAAGTATTAGTAAAATGTTTCTAGTAGAAATAAAGTGTTAAGTGTTAATTAGTGTTCAAATAAAGTAACTAAAAACTGTGGCCAGTACTTTATTTACTTTTTGGTTTACATCTTTTCAATTCAGGCATAGTTTTTGTTGAAGTTGAATCATTTTTCTTTTTAACGTAATTTTTTAAAAAAATGTTTGTCATTGGTTTTATTAATAATTTTAAAATTTGATCTTCACTATGGCATATGCCATTATGCCCCAAAAAAATGTCCTCTAGTTTAGTTATAGCATTGAATATTAATGCTTTAAAAATTTGACGTTTATTTTGTTTTAAAAATTCGTCTTCTTTATCAAATAACTTTTTTATTATAATATAGGCATATGATGCAATTTTGACGACTTCATCACCTGGGTAACAAAGTCCTCCCCTAGATGTTGCCGATATGAGGCTAAAGTTAATATTGGAGGACTCTTCGTCCAACTCATTTGAACTTAAAAATGTTTTGCAATATTTATTTATTTGTTTATATGCATACTTTAAAAAATTGGCATAAATTGGCATTATTCTGCTCCAACCTTGAGTCCGTGCTGAAACTGGAACACATGGTTTTTAGAGTCCTTGGAGATGGCAAAGTTAATTTACCCGAGCTTCTCAAAAACTTATACGCACGTGGGGATATTGAATGAAGCAAACAGATAGGTCTCACAAGTATATCTGAGCCTGTTTTTTGTGGAAATATTCAAAAGATTAATTTGCTCTTTCAAAAACTCAATCATATCTCACTTTTGAGATTGCTATTGCCACTGCAGTGACTCTAAGATGTCCGAAATTAAGAGAAGCTTACCTTTGTTGTCCACATTAACATTATCATCTTTATTTTCATTTTCTATCAAAAATATTTTGGATTCATGAAGCACTTTATTTAAAGTAATAATATCCTCGACCCGCACTGGTAGTTTTATAACACTCTTGTCTGAACACAATATTTTTTTAACGAACACATTGCCCAAAAACACTTGAATGTTCAAGTCTTCTGACAGAAATACAGACACTTTCACACTTGGGTACCCTTCAGCGGGTCCATTTAAATAAAAAAAAAACACACACAAGTTTGTTCTTCCTTTTCCTTTCAACCATCCATCCTCAAGTTCGTTCATTTTGATGTCAGCTTCATGTAGCGAAGTAAAAGATATTGCTTTATTGTAGGTAGTTGCTACATCCAAACTTTCAGCAATAGCCCTTTCCATTTCCCGGCATTCGATCTTTCTGTGTTTAGTGTCTGGACATTCTCGGAGAGGGACATCATCTTTACTTGAGTATGAAGGGCATCCAGGTAGCTTACTTGGAATAGCACCTATAACAAACAGGATTGTCTCAATAACAAGACAGGAAGAGCCCTGTTAAGCAGATGTGCACTGAGAAAATTGCATTAACTAAGCACATGGGTTGATCTTTTTGTAGTTGAATTAGTTGAACTTTATAGATTATTATAACTGACATGACTTCTGATTATTACAAATTTTTGTTAAAAGATAGATAACTATTATTCTGGCTGTGGCAACATGTGTTCACTGATTAAGCAAGTTAAATAAAAAATACCAAAAATATTATTAAAAAATTAGTTGCAACAACTTGGTTCCCACAACTAGTAGTCTAGTTATTCCTTCGTGGTATATACAAAGACCCTTACATAATAAGACAGTAAGTGTTAATTTTTTTCTCATATTTCTAGATACTTATACATACATATCTCAAAATAAAAATATTATAATCCTGTTGTCTTATATGAGGTTCAGTTTGGTTAGCAAACATTTCTGATTAAGAAAAAAGTTTGCTATTATGTTTTCTTTTGTTAATCCAAAATGTTCCATGTCATAACGAAGCTCCTTAGTTGCGACAAATTTAACTAGCAAAATTAGTTGTCATTGATAATTATACTGGTTACACCAAAACAAAATTATGGCTTATATAACTACTTCTGTTTGTGTATTAACTAGAAATATTGGTTACAACTAGAAAGCTTAGTTAAACTGACTAAAATAATTTGTTGTAACGCCTATTATAGAAATAGGAAATTTGAATTTAAAGTGTAGGTGCTACAACTATCTTTTGTAGCTTAGACAACTATAACTGGGTTAAGATATAAATGTTTGCAGTTAACTAATTCATATTTTCTTTCATAACTAACTTATTGACCTGTCCTCTATGTTATCTATATACACTCTTTAGTTATAGTTACTAAATTTTTAGTTTGGGTTAGTAGCTTATTTTTTTTCTCAATGTACCTACCTTCTACTAATCTTGGCAATTTCAGAGAAGCCTCTAATATATCTCCAGTAGATTCATTTGAAAACGTGGTTTTTCTCTGAATCAAATCATTTTCAAAGTGTAGTTCACATACCTGAAATAATAATGCATGACGTGTTGATATTAGCAGAATAATAAATAATAGATACATGGGCCAGGATTATCGAAGTTCTTAATTTGTAATTCTTAATTGGTAATTCATAACTCGTAAGAAGTTAGATACATGTTTATCCAATTCCTAATTTTTTTTACAGAATTGGATAAATGTTGTCATTATAAAGCACATATTTAACTTCTTACAAATTAAGAACTTGGGTAATCCTGCCCATATTTTAAACATCACTATAGTACCTAATAGGTAATATATATACCTATATTAAATATTTTGATTACTTACTCTGCTACTATTACTAGGTGTAAACTGTTCTCTTTTTATTGCAAGAATCCATTTTCTCTTTAACTCCAAATCTTTTGGAAATCGAAATGTAGCAACTTTAGGCCCATTGTCGTATTTCCCTTTACACTTGGGGACACAGCACCGATAAGGCATTGTCTAATGGCAAAATTACTTAAAAATACACAACAGATAGGCTCCTAAACTAGAATGTTTATTGTCCAAAAACCTATCCGAAATCACTTAAATTTATTTTAACGGAGTCAATCTCCCACAAGAAACTGTTGCAAAATATAATTATAATAACTACAAGTTGTAAAATAATCGAATAAATGAAAAACCGAGTGAAAATACTACTTCCAAACAAATAAGTCAACGATCTATTTGGTCTACCTGTGATGACTCATCCTTGCCCAAAACTGCCTGCTTCATGGCCTTGTCTATAAGGTGGCCGTGGGTCAAGCGGTCAAGTTCAAGTAGCCCATATATGTAATAAGTATATATCTCGCATTATGCCAATTACGTGAAGCCAAGACTGAAGGACGAATGTATATGAACTAGGCATAAGTCGGTCTACTCGGGAAACCGGTTCGAACTGCGCATGTCATGAATTCTTGCCAATAAGATATTAGGAGGCAATTTCTACGTTTTGAATGCACTTGAAACCATATTCCACTTTTCATTATCGTCAAAACGAATATTTACGGTTAAATTGTATTTGGTAAGCCACATTTTCCATTACTTTTACTAGCAATAATATTCCTTTTTTAGGAAAACTGAAATTACGAACTTAAAACACATAATAAGAGTAGTTTAAATACTTGGAAATTTCCGGTAAAAAAATTATTGTATACGAATACAGTAAAGATTACATATAAATATAGCAATGCTTCTTTCCACGCATTTTTGAGGACATAATATGCTCTATAATCGAGAATATAACGCCACGAGAATAGGAAGCAATATTCTTGTGATAACGCCAAAATAACAAACTTGTAACAAAATACAAACAAAGCAATCACAATTCGATATTCAACATGGCAGGTTATTTTATTACCGCGACGACGACGACGTCAGCGTAGACAACGATGCCTGCGCTGTGGCCAATACACGTGTTTATATCCGATTTTGCGCATATCTACCGGTTTCCTAACGAGTCAGACTTATGCGAAATACATACGGCGAAAACATATCCATCTCTCTGTGTCGGTTACACGTCCAGCTCATTGCATAAAGGGTCAATGCGCGATATATTCTTTTTATATATATGAAGTAGCCTTTGTCTTCATGATGTAGAGACGCCACTAAAACTCACCGGATCCTGGCCTATCAGGTGATGGGTCCGCCCACGCGACGTCACGTTTGTTTACATTTTATCAAGATGTGTAATTTTAGCGATTTCTTCGTGAATTTGCATACTTATGAAAAATTTTAGATAGTTACTTTCTAGAGACATATTTATTTAGTGTGTTTAAGTATTCTCCGAGAAATAGGAAATACGACTCAAGGAAATACTATTACATCGAGAATAATTTAAGACGGTTTTGGTAAGTTTATTTCAATGTATAGATTATAGATTTGTTTTCAGATTTAATGCTATTAAAGTAATATTTCAAAATAATTTCAACTACTTACTTAAAAGTTTGTTTTGAGTTAATTTACAGTAGGTAATAACTCTACTAATAGTACTGTTTTTTTTTCTGATTTGCAGGTACAAAGTGGATATAATCTCATATTCTTTACTGCTTGAAGCGATACATAAAGATGGATATCTTGAAAAAATATGTCTTAGGCATACCTAGATCCATATAATATCAAACGAAGACTATTCTGACAGAATTTCCACCCAGATTGTAATGTATTTAGACCATACAAAGGGACAGTCTCGTACAAAAAGGGCATATAGGTACAATGGAGGAAATGAAAATAAGTATCGAAGCTTATAATCAGTCTGCTTGTGAAGAAAGCAGTTGTAGTCATTGACATCTTACAATTTAGTATCTATATATACTTGGAAAGGTAACTAATATTGTTATAATTTATACTTATACATAATCGGAAAATATTTTTTTGCACCTATGTGCTTTGCCGAGTTAATTTTTGTATGTATTCTTAAGTAGAATGTATGTATACAGTATTAATTTATTTCAGAATATGCACTTACAGAGATGATATAACCCATAGAAGCACAAATAAATTTTACAAGTGGGAAAAAACATTGAAGTTCCTGATTTTCACAGAGACGAGGAGGAGTAAAATGTCCATCCAGAAGGAAGCACTCTTTTGCAAGATCTGAGATAAGTGACTTACATGAAGAGAAATTATTTTTATATAGGTGTACTTTCTTTAATATTGTTAAGAAACTATTTATTTTTGTAAGACTTGATACTTGATTTTTTCATATTATTATGCAATAAAACATCTGTTGTGATTAAATTTTGTTAATTATTTTCTTATCAAATTATTATGCAGTATAATAAGTATTTGCCCATAACATTTTTTTAATGAATGGAATGATAATCTAGAGAATATCTTTATCGTTTCAAGCATATTTTACATGGCACACAGGTGTGGCATAAAATATACCTTCCTAGGTAAATCATTATGGAAAAAAGACACTAGATATTTTGAAAATCCAATTTAATTTAAGAAATCCGCAGTTTTGATTACAGCTCGTAAGAAGAAACTGCAAGAAACTTACGAGTGATATATTGAATTATCACATATTTTTTAACATACGAAAAGTATAATATTTACTTAAAAACTATAAATATAACTAATTATAAGTATCTCTACAGTATTACCATTTAGAATCTATACACAATAATATTGTAAACGATTAATTTTTAGTAACACGTTTTATTTCGCCAATATTATACAGCCACTAATATTTCCGCCTTACACCTTAAAACTTCGCCAGTATAGTCATCATAATTACATAACGCCATGAGTCGACTCTGCTAT